>LFIW01000186.1:0-17284 GCA_001625285.1 Colletotrichum incanum
GAAAAATCAGCAGTTGGGAAGAAAAGTACCTAAATGTTGCCTAAGCCCAGATTAGTATGGTCTGACCATTGATGTGGACCCAAGGTACCCGACAGGGGTAAAAAACTTTGGCCTGACACCATAGTATTACTGGCTTTGACGTGTGTCTAATGCATGCTAATGCGAGGCTTTTGTCGATGTAACAGCTCAGAAGAAACCATGATTGACTCGGAAAACAGGACGACGGACAGCTCTACACGGCTCGGGGCTCGCTATGCAACCACCATGTCCTGTGTGTCGACTCTGACGCTTCTCTGATAGGATCCATTTTTCTTTGCTTCAGCCCATTCGGCTCTCAAAACCTCTGCTCGCCTACGGTACGGTTGTGCGGGACGAACCGTGCTTGACAGGTTTCGGCAGGGTATTGATCCCCTGGTTCGTACACAGTTCGCATTTTCCGATGGATCGTCAAGCATCTGCTTGTCATGAAAATCTAGAAGTAACTGTATTGCGAACGCCTAAAAGTCTTGGCCAAGTGACGAAGAGGTTCTCTGCAAGATACATGCCGGGGGAGATACGCCTGCCCTTACCGATATCAACGTCGTCGCGACCGTTGGCGTCATTTTGAGCGGTATGGACCCCTGCATTCTCGAAATTAAGCTAAATACCGTGATGGATGAAACCCTTCTGGATTAATCTACTTGGCCTCGTTGGAATAAGCGCGTATTGCGGGATACCGACAACCGTTCCCTTGGGAATGTGGTGGTCCCCCTATGTGATGTCTGAAGTTGTGTATGTCGGACTCCGTGTCGTAGTCAGTGACAAGAATGTGAAGCGTTTTCTTGCTTATCCTTCTGGTTTACGGCAGTCTGCTTTCTTCTAGAAAAGTTAAAGATCGACTACCGCCCACACTTCTGAGAACTCATCGTTTGCGGTATCTTGAAATTCGGGGTGGATTGACAAATAAAGAATGCAACAGTTTGATGCGGCTTAGGAAGTACTTTTGGAACCTGCTTCAATCATTGCTCTCAACGCAACCTTTCTCCGCCTTTGTCAGTCATGACAGAGAAGCCTGGTCCCCGCACGCTAAGGGGGAAGAATGCGGACTGATCTCCAACGCAACTTGTGTCAGAGCGACCCCAGCTCGTCAGCTCCACAAACTTGAATAATTGCTTATTCGAAGACCATGTGGAGTAATTTTTCAAGCTCGATGTGGGGTGAAGCTTTCCGCAATGGACATCGTAGCAGTTACTACAAAAGCGCAGGTACGCTCCAGTGAACCGTCGTCATCGTCACCCCTCTTCGGCAACCCCTCTTGGCGCTCCAAAGCCAGCTTCAGTCACCATGACGGCTCAAAATCTCGATTCAAAGGACTTCCAGAAGGCCTTCCACTGGGCGGCGACGCAGAACAATGGAACGATTCCTTCCTTCGCGACTCGCCCGAACGACCCCTACACTTACCAGCCTGGCTTCAACAACAGTTTCGAGTCCGAAGCCATCGCCGGCACTATCCCAAGGGGCCAAAACAGCCCGAGGAGCATAAGGTATGGCCTATATGCAGAGCAGATCACGGCTTCAGCGTTCGTCGCTCCTCGACACGCGAACAAGAAAGCTTGGCTGTACCGGTCCCGACCAGCTGTGGCTCATCAAGGATTTGTGGGCTGCCTTTCTTATGCTTGAAGTTTGCCAAGTGATGTCACTGACCTGTCTGCGTAGACCGAACTTCCCGACAACAAGGACACGGAGTCTACCTTCATCCCCATCAACCCTCGAGTTCATGTTTCGCCAACGCAATTGGCATGGAAGCCATTTCCAATTCCTGACGGAAAGGACGTCGATTTTGTCCAAGGTCTGAAGACTGTAGCTGGTTCCGGAGATCCAACACTTCGAGAGGGACTCGCCACTCATGTCTACCTTTGTAACAAGAGCATGACGAAGAAGGCCTTCGCAAATTCTGACGGAGACTGGCTCATTGTTCCTCAACAAGGCGCCCTCGATATTCAGACCGAATTCGGCTTTCTCTACGTGCAACCGGGTGAGATCTGCGTCATCCAGCGTGGTCTCCGCTTCAAGGTCAAGGTCGAGGGACCGACGCGCGGTTACATCTTGGAGATCTGGGGTTCCAATTGGGAGCTTCCCGAGCTGGGTCCTTTGGGAGCGAACGGTCTGGCCAACGCTCGTGATTTCCTTCACCCTGTCGCGGCGTATGAAGTCACCAAAGACGACCCTTGGAACATCGTCTACAAACTGGGCGGCAAGTTTTTCAATAGCACACAACGCCATTGCCCTTTTGATGTCGTCGCCTGGCACGGTAACTACGTCCCGTGGAAATACGATCTTACAAAGTTCGTAAACGTGGGTTCCATTTCAGTTGATCACATCGACCCGTCGATCTTTTGCGTCGTGACAGCCAAGTCCAGAGACCCCACTGCGCCCCTGGCGGATTTCCTCATTTTCTCGCCGAGATGGGATGTCGCATCTCACACCTATCGGCCACCTTATTACCACCGAAACTGTGCCTCTGAGCTCATGGGTCTGATCTACGGCGAGTATGGTGGCCGTTCCGATGAGTTCCAGCCGGGAAGTATCTCATTCGAATGTGGTTTTGTTCCTCACGGTGTTGCCTATGAGCAATTTGCCGCGGCATCCAAGGAAGATCCTCCCGTGATGCAGATTTCCCTCGGATCTATCGCATTTATGTTCGAAACGAGTCGAGCTCTCACTATCACCGACTACGCCTGGAACAGCAAGGAAAAGCATGAGCATGATCCTAAGATGTGGGACGATCTAGTCGACAACTTCTCAAACTATGAAATCGATCCTGATTTAATCAAGAGTAGTGGGAAGAGCTAAATCTGGAACTACGAGAGATGTTTTATGCGATAGTCTTGTGTTCAAATTTTTGCATAGCGTAAAAATAAACAAACAAAACGGGATAGACCACTCAAACAAATTGTGGCAAGTCTGTTTCTTCCTTGAAAAAAACATTGAAAGATCTCTATTCCATCATATATGAGCTCCTATCCAAGGGGATTGTAAAATCTCATGCGGTTTTCCGGGTCCCACTTCGCCTTTATGCTCTTCAACAATCCCAACCTCCAGTCATCCCAACCGTACATGGCCTCCAAAGGCTCATCACCATGTGCATAGTTCACGTAAGCCCTCAGCCGTTTCGGGTCGCCGCTAGCCATGAGCAAGTGATTCCTCAGTCTTTTGCCATGTTCCTGAGCAATCGCGTCAATTGAAGCGTTGGGCCTGTACATGATATACGGTGTGACCAAAATGTTGTCATCACGATGTGGAAACGCAGATGCCTTCTCATCAATTGCTTTGACGCCTTGAGTCGAGTACCCCTCCAGTAGGAAGAAGGATCCTGACAACTCGGGAACGCGGTTCGATATCCCGGCAATGTCGTCAAAGACCCTGCGGACGGCAGGCAAGTCATGACTCTTGAGACCGATTGGAAATCGCAGGCCAGTGAAACCTTTGGCGCAACCAATACTTTCGGATCCCATGAAAGTCAAGGAAGCTAGGTCAGGCATGGGTGCCAAGCCTTTTTCGATGCTCACATGTTGGATATCGTGAAGAGGCCCCGTAAAGTTCATGGCTTTGTCGACAGGCCCATCATATATGACTGCGTACCAGATGATAGGCTATGAAACGATCAGCTTTTTAAAGCAATCTGTGGTAGAAGACGATGTTGATTAGACCTACATGCTCAGAGTCAATTTCTGGAATATTGACAAAGTAGATCCAATAAGTGGCCTCGGGCGGCTGAGTCTTCATCATCTTGTTTGTCAACTCGAAGACCTCTTCAAGCTGGTCACCAAGAAAAATGAAAATTTCGTAAAACCACTTGGAATTTTTGATATCGTAAACACGGTACTGCCACTCAGTGACTATTCCGAAGTTGTGTCCAGCTCCCCGTAGCGCCCAGAAAAGGCCAGGGTTTTCGTCAGGAGATGCTGTTACAGCTTCCCCGTTTGCAAGAACAAGCCTTGCTGAGACGATTTGATCAGAAGCCAGACCATATTGTCCTTGAAGCCAGCCGTGGCCACCTCCTAGAACAGGGGCGGATATACCAACGCATTCGCAGATACCAGTTACTATATTCCATCAGCTTTTTAATAATGGACGGTTAACTGCTTTAAATGACTTACCTGTCTGTTTTCCCGCCTCCCAAAGACTGTTGACAACTTTCTTTACACTTGCTCCTCCGCCAATGGTTGCAGACACACCATCCTCGGCTATGTCGACAGCGTTCCAGCCTCGAAGGTCGATCACGACCACATTCTTTGCTAAACTCAACGATTCTGTCGCACCATGGCCTCCGGATCTGGCGAGAAAGGGCAATCCATGCGCATTCGCCACTTGGATCTGCAAAGGTAACTGTCAGCCTATTTCTTTTGACGTCTTCTCTTATCAACCCAGATCCCGAACCACGTTGCAGAGCTGTGGTTAACCAGCGGCCTTTTCGTCTTACTGTAGCCTGAACATCGTTTTCTGTGAAGACTCTGACCACTGCACCGACATCAGGTGAGTGCCAGTCTCGCCATCTACTTGTGTGGTTGGTGAATGCCGGCTCGTGTTGTAGAATAACTGATGCGCCAGGCGATAACTGCGGGGAGAGTTTCGCCGAGAATTCTGGCCATGAGATTGTGCTTTGCGCAACCAAAGATATTAGACCAAGACGGCTGAGGATGGTCTGGGAAGACACTGTTTGGTTCAGTGCCCAAGCTAAGCCGGCGGCAACAAACTCCATTTTCCTAATCTGACTAAGCCGTTGAATGTTTCACTCAGTATAGGTCATTCAAATAAAAGTTTGCAATTGAAAGCAAACTATCTTCCTACATAAGTACGGCGCAAGGAGTATGCCTTTTGCTGACGTCACGTGCGCCCTACGAATCATATATTGGGAAACAAACAATTCGAGCTGACGTGAGATCTCGAGCTTTGCGTCTAAACCAATAAATGCTGAACACTTGTTTCATGTAGATCACTGAGCAGCCATGGTCTAAGGTCTCCGAGATGCGAGGACCGAGGAATACCCGCAGGAATCTGCGAAGCTGGGCTGCATGTTAAGGAGTGGAGTGAACACTGGTGAACGTTTAGGATTTTTTCGATTATCTAGGCTAGTATTAGGGTCAGTTTTCTACTTGAATTGGAGGTTATTCTTTTCAAAACATCATTGTCCACATTTGGGGCGTAAGACCTAATATACAAGTTTCAGCCAGTCTTTACCAAACATCTTCAAACCCTCCCGTAGAGAGTTTCCGAACAACTTCAAATTTATGGCCTGTGACGACGTCAATATACAGTCGTACTTTGTTCAGTACTATGATATGAAGTGCACGTCGAATCCTCTGGCGAACCCCCTGAGCCAGAAAGTCATAACAAGCTCAACGACATCTGTAAAGTTGCGCTTTCGAGGCATTAGTTTGCCAGGAACATCAACATGTCACAGGAGAGTAGTTAAGCAGGTGGTACATAACGCAAGCAAAGAACTTGACCGGCGTATAAGATGCCACACTGCCTAACCGTGAGTAGCTGCTTGGCCAAGCTACAAGCCAAAAAATAGTCAGATCCTGTCAGTGCTATTCCTTAGATTCTGCTAGACCTTAAGAATTTTGGGATGGGTCACGTAATCGATGTTGATGACTTGAAACTACTTACTGGTAAGAGGCACTCATCCGTATATACTCAAGCTGGTATCATACATATTCTACTAAAAACTCCAAACATGCTCAAGTAATCCTCCTCGATCTCACAAAGCCTTGTCCAGAGTTCCCTTCTTCACGAAATCCTTATTCGCAAACTCTCTCTCCCCGCCGGTGGCAATGTTCTTGTTCTTCGCCTGGCCCTGCGGGTCACCGGCCGCAGTGTCTACTGCCGAGTTGAACTTGCCGCGAAGCACTTCTCCGACGCCCTAATCATTGTTATTAGCATGGTTTCTTCAACTGTTGACACCAGGTAGAACTAACATGTCCCTGAGCGAAGGCACCCTTGATCTGCTGGCCGATACCACCGCTGTGCGTCGTCGGTGCGTCGCCGCCACCGATGGTGCTCGCAGCAGCCCTGGAGGTAGGGTGTGTCCCCGGGGCTTGGCCAGTGGTCGTGGTCTGCTGGGTAGTCGTTGTCTGGGTAGTCGTCGGGTGTATGTTAGGGTCCTGGTAGGTGTTGGCGTTCTGGGCGTCAAGCGCAGCTGCGTTGGTGTTGGAAGCCATTGTAAGAATTGATCCACTGAACGTTCTCGGTGGTGTTTCAAGATGAAGAAGGGAACGTGCCAAGTTGCTGTATTCTTTCTGTAATAAAGTAATGAAAAAATAGATACCATGGGTGATGATGTTCTAAAAACCAGTTAAATGTTGTTCAAACAATTGTCATTGGTTCCAAACCTGATCTTGTGATGCGCCAAGGGGTGACGTCACGATAGCGCAAACCCACCCTGTAGAGGGCGATCTGTGTGGACCGTTTCTCACGGATTGTCGCGTTGATGTCAGCCTCAATCGATTTTGTTATTTCCGGCAAGCTTATTTTCATGTGTCATAGATGCCGTTCGGTGAAAAATCCCTCGATCTTCTTCAACTTGACGTATAGGGACAGGCAGACATGGGATGGACAAGTTGATTCTTTACGTTGGTTGATACCTGTCATAGTTGGGACATTTACTGTTTACCAAAACATCAACAAGCGTCCTGAGGGTTTTCAAGCTGTCTTGAAATTTCACATCGGTTTTCGGCGAAACCTCAGTGAACGACAACGAGCTACCATGCAGTATTACCTCATCCGAGATGGCGTTGGGCACTCATCAAGGCACCGCTAAGCAACAGTACCCAGTGAACAGGGCCCGCATCAAAAAGACCAAAAGACACATTTGCTTTCGGCGTATCAATATTCTGACTTTGGCCGTTTATAGAATACATATCATTGCCATTCGCTTTCGTTCTTGTCGCACACTCATATAATGCCTTATTACTTACTGGATTCATGTACAAAGACACCAGATTGGCTTTCCCCATTCTACATCGAGTACGGCGTGGGATCAGTGGAAGGCTTTTATAAGAACAAGAAATACAGAAGATATTTCTGCTTATAGGAATAAGCTTCATATCACCAGTGTGATTCTGATGTGGAAGTGCATCATAAAAAACTACTATGGTAACCCAAAGACTGATATAATTAAGAGATGCAGCGTTTGTTGCTTCTGAAATAGCAATCAATGTACGTGAGGTTTCATACCCGGTAGATACCTCAAGCTCTACCCCAAATAGATTACAGAGGAAACGATGATATGCGTCTGTAACCCTCCCCTCTCTTCCATCGTCTCTCCATCAATGTCCTTCACCAAAATTCCAAAAGTACAACCCCAACAACAGAAACATACACCCATTGTCCAACACCCAGCCTCTCCCCGGCACCATAAAAACAGCGGTTCCCACTGCAACTCGTCCCCCCTCCACCACCCCATCCACCACCTCCACCCCCTCCTCCCCAACCCCAGGCCGCGCTGCATTCTCCCTCGAACTCGACCAGATCCGTCCTCCCCAGTGGACTGCACAACGAATCAGCCTTATCGACGTATCCGCTTCCGCCATTGGAGCACGAAAGAACGGCGCTCCATTGCCCGCCCGCGCAGTGTTGGAACTTGTCTGATAGGCAGTTCCACTGGCCTTCGTAGCCGACGCACGAGGCCTCAGGGACAAGATAAAGGTGGCTTAGGTCCTGGAGAGTTGTGTTTTTTGTGGCTTCATCAAGGGGCTCGGTGGCAGAGGAGGGTGATGCGGCAGCATGGTCGACAAGGAAGACGAGGAAGAAAAGAAGTAGGGTTGAGAGGATGCCTTTAGGGCGGCATGATTTGAATTGGGGAGACATTTTGAGAGACTCGTCTCGATGTGTACCAGAGAAGAAAGGTGTTGTTGGTGGTTAACGAACCCTGAAGCTCGGTGCCGGAGTGATAGAGGAGCGAGAGCGTCTTAGAGCTCCGAGGGAGTGCGGGAGGGAAGGCAGAGCGTTGTAGGTATGTGGTTATAGACCGACCATGAGCCCCTTCTCACATGCTAGTTTTCCAACAACTCCTATATACCTTATACTCCATCAAATTTCAGCCAACAGGCTATCGTGAAGTTGGCCGAAAAGCACCCGAAATCAGGGAAGCCAAGGCAGTCTATCTGAGGGAATGACGGAATGACGAAGATGATCAACCATCGCTTCGGTCCCTCCTCTGGGGCTGTCATCCCAGAACACCCGACGCAATTTGTGGTTCCCGCTTGTCTAAGACCGTCGCTACCGCTTCATAGTCTTGGATGAGAACTGTGTCTGCTCTGAGAATATCGGGATTGACCACTGGAATACCTAGCCGTTAAGCTGTCAGCTGTTCGAACCAAGCTGATGGACGTGTAGCTTTTTCATTGGGTGTTGACGGTCTAGTGTCCTCACCGAGCGAAATCTCACCTTAGACCTTGCGTCTTGCTGCAGTAGCGATGTATAGGAGGGGAAATAGGCAGGACTTGTCTGCCTGCCGCGACAGTTGCTGGGATGATGTGCTGCACTGTCATCCGTCAAACCAGGCTAGTAGAATCCCCGGCGCAGTCTTGCATAAGTTACGACGCAGCTCGTGGCATGGTTTCATCGGTAAAGACTCGAGGCATTCCACACCCTTCATCATATAGTGGTTATGGACTCATGGATCCTGCAGGAACGCGACTAAGGGCACAAACACCCAGGGAACTCACACATAACTTTCACGATGTGTGGCCTCGTTGTTGATTTTTTTACGCTAGAGGAAGAACACATGCTGGATAACCCATGAACCGGTTCGTCAATGTCCAACGTGTCTCGCATTGGTGATGCTGCTAGTGTTCTAGTTAGCGCTAAGCGCTACCAAATCTCCCAACGACCAATTAGATAGCATACACTGTCAATTTCAGCAAAACTAGGAGGGAACTTGTCAAGTGGAAAGTGGAATAAAACATGGACAAATTGTATCAATCGTTTCCAGAATGCAAAGAGTCGGAAATATACGGAGCAGCTCCCTGGCGTCCGACATCCTGGCGTCGCGCATATGGAGGTAGTGTTGTCCGACCATTAGCTACAAGGATGACATCAAGCTTGGAAGCGATCAACAGCCAAGTTTTGACACGACCTCTTGCTTTTTGCCAAGTGATTTTAAACACGCGTGACCAGAGGTGCTGAGCATATCCGTGGAAAATACAGCTGTGAAACCATGAATTGCCAGCCTAGAACCCATAGCCCACGACTTTCGTCTCCCGTGTTGCTTCAACTCAAACCAATGGCCTTCGAATTTTCAACACTTTTGTAACTTTTACTGGCGTCGTCCTCCCTCATCAAATGTGTTCAGGATGGATTCAATCTTTCCGCGACGAGCTTATCCGCTCTTGCGCTGATTTCCGGAAAGCGCGTTGAAGAAGCAGCAGATGCCGAGGACGAAAGGGAGAGAGCTGAGTAATCTGTTTCATCTGGGAATCCAGGGCCATACATAGCAGCGCCTCAGCGAAATCGCCAGCCTGCTGCTCGGCGGGTGACCTCCTCTTAGAGGCGCTTCGACTTCGGCTGGGGCTGTGAGGGTGCCACCCCGTATCCGGCCATGTTCGTTGGTTATATTATACGAGTTTGCGCTCGGCCAGCCACAGTAGGAATTCCGTCCCGAAACCGATAGTTATATAAATCCGTTTTCTCGAGCTACTTCCTCATCACAGCAAGCCTAAAATGTAGGTTTATTATAACACGATGTTACGTTGCGTTATGTGCACTAGATGCGATGTAGAACTCCATCAGATGTCCCAACAATACCAAGACGAAAGGCGGCCTTGGTACGAAATAATACCACAACTTCCACTACTTTCTGTTCACAGTGCTGTTACTGGCCCCCGAAATTTCGACGCGTAAGGCTAGGTTGGTCTCCCCTTTACTAAGTCATGTTCCTAAGTAGCGGCTGACTGCGTCTCGCAGATCACAGCTGCCGCCACAACTGCATCACTACCGGCGCTCCCTCCACTATGCTGAAATAAGTTTGTTGTCCAACTTTCCATGATATTGGTATCACAGTCTATCCTATGCTCGAAACTCAATAAGCCTGCTGACGCTAAAGCCGACCCTTCCGTCCTGGCTTGTTCCATTGCGCACAACAAAGTATGTAGTCTTTTTCTGCGACATTGTTCGGACACATGGCAACGCCTTAGATTGCTTGGCATGCTCGTTTACTACCACGAACACATATGAAACTGATTTTGAGAAATGCAAACACTTTGCTGGTGGCCCTGTATAGTTGACGACATTTGATTTACTCTTTATCCTCGCGTATCAACTATCACGCGCTCTTTGTCAAGTGAGACTCTGGCGACTGCATCTTTAGGACTCAACTATTACACGATTCCAGTACTTTGGCTGATAGAGCCGCTAAATCGTCTTAATTGGTGAAAGATCCAATTCCGATAAACATTTGCAATCAATTTGAGATTCATTGACTGGTAAAGTGGCACACCCGCCAGAGTAGAAGACTCTCTCCAGCAGGAACAAGAATGTTGGTAATATTGACTTGAGTGAGTGATTTCTTTTCTCTGGCTGGATTGTTTCTCACGCAATGCTTATAAAGTATAAATACAGAAGACGCAAGTCCAGAGAGAATACTTGTTAAGTCTTGGGTACCTGTAAGTCTCATATAAGGAACTTCATCTTGCAACCTGTAGCCAGTCTTCTTATGAGGTAACAAAAAATCATTTCCTCGAATGACATGGAAATAACTTCAGGGTTGAACAAGCTCAACTGCGCATCCTCTACAGAGATCCAATCGTCGGATGTATCGTATCTCTTCTTCAGAATTCCAGGGCTACTACAGTCGCCGAGAGAACCAAGAGGACCTTCAACTTACTCGATATGATGCTGGCAGAAGTTCGAGCCCCACTGGAAGCATATTCAGGACGTGTCCGATGAGAAAGAAAAGCAAGACCGACAACGATATTTGCGGTCTTGGAAGCAACTTGCAAGCACTGCGGATCTAGATTTCCAGGACTGAATGCCAACTGGCCGCACGAAATCGTAGGTGGTGTCATTTCATCAACTGCGAGGATAACGAAAGCATCACCCTAAGGGCGATCCCGGAAAATGCGTTATTTTGGAAGAACCTTGATAGTACCTATCGTGGAGACGCGAGAACCCTTCATGCGGATCTATCTCTCGAGAAGGGGGTAAGAATGGGACTCAGCATCTGGACATATAGTTGGTGTGTACTTATGTATCTATCTGCACGTGGCCGTGTAAATTTCTTGCCTAGGTGGGCTTAAGTCACAATCCACGCGAGCCCAAGTGTCAAGTTTTGTTGTAAGAAGCACTGGAAACGAATACCGATAAGCTGCACCTTTTATGTTTCAAAGAGTACGCTTAGTAAAGTAACAGACAGTAACTCTTTCCTCCTCAATCTTTGAGAGTACTTCCTCTATGGTTCCGAAGTATTCCTTCTGAATAGCCCTTTTGTTAGATTATGACTCCAGTCCGCTTGTGTATCTTCATAAGACTTATGTGCTCTTTATCAACGATAACCTACGTACATTTAGCTCGCCGTGCGATTTTCTAGGAGACAAAGGCGGCCCACCTGGCCTCAAGCCAGGCGACTTAGTTATTTCCAGTCTCGAGAAGCCATTGTAAAGGTAGTGTACAGTAATGATAGGACATATAGGCCGACCAGTAAGCTGCATGCAATTTTTGTCAGGAGCAACTAACTTCGTCGTGAACACTGAGCACTATGCTAAAAATGGGCTCAGGCTATGGCGGGCTTGAAGGGGCTTCGACGGGTTTGCTGCTACAAGCCAGGTCTTATTACGGGTCTTCGTATCGTACAATCATAAGTGAATAATCGACACTTACAGAGTTTCAACTGATTATTCGTATCTAGCTAGAGCTGCTGCGGCTTCCTAACAGCTGTGAGAAACACGTCACGAGCGAGAAGCAGTGAAAAATAATGACAATTACAGGCTTGTTTGACTATCTACATTCTATCTAACTAGACATTAGGAAACCCAAGGATGACAGCGCGTTCCAGCTCTTGGTTTATGCTGCTGTGAGCCCTATCCACAGTCCTAGATGGCGTCTTGCTCTGAATGATGCATTGTTTCTCGGGCGTCATTAGTACAAGTCGTCCATGAAGACGTATATCGGCCTTCGTTTTCCAACCCAAATCACGCCATGCTGGGGGTACTCTATTTGGAAATAGAGCAAAAATACGTAAATCGTACAAAAGATGTAAAGCCTCTCGTTAATGATGTTGTAGAAATCCTGCTTCACCGGCGGTAGCGAGGCGTCGCACTGGCGGTGCCGTTCCACTCGGGGTATTTACTGGTGTACCAATCCCCATCGTCGTAGCTCTGGGCAGAAGTTGGGACAGGGGATGGTGTAGTGACGCTGACGACGCTGGTGACAAAAGTCGACGCTTGAGGGATGGAGGTGGGTGTCTGCTCCCACGTGGTTTGGTAAGTGGTCTCGTAGATCTGTGTAGGAGCCGGGGGAGTGTTAGATTCCGTGGTGCCCGGGACTGAAGTAGATGTCGATGACGAAGTAGCGTTTGCGGATGAGATCGATGACGGTTCCCAGGACGAGGCAGCGTAAGTAGACCCAGATACCGATGGTACTGCTGATGTCCATGCTGTGGGAAGCGGCTCAACAGCGCCCGTTGAAGGGCTGACGGACGGCGATGGCGAAATGCTGGGAATAACCGGAGTCTCGGTCGATGGGAGAGGCTGAATAACGACAGTGGAGGAGACGACGGGCGCCAACAAGGATGAGCTCGGCATCGTCTGAGACTCGCTCGACGGCGGTGACTCGACCACTGATGTGCAAGAGCTCGCAGGTGTTGATGACGATGCGATTGGAGCAAATGATGTCTCTGTCCAGGGAGGAGGCACCACAACGGGAAGACTCGAAGGAGGCGCCGTGCTCTGGGAAGGTTCCGGAGGATCTGACATGATATAAGTGCTGGTAGACGAGGTTGTAGGTTGAGAGGAGTCGGGAGCTTCTGACGGAAGCGCCGAAGATGGCCCTGGAACGGCGGAGCTCGGTGGAGGTGCAGCTGATGGTGTTGTTGTTATCGTCGTGGGTTGCAGAGATGTTGATTCGGGGATAGGCTTCACAGTCGGGTAGACCGTGACGGTCGTTGGGCCCCCATCAGTCGTGGCGTCGATGTTGACGATGAGGAGGGATGTGGATGTTGTCTGGATTGCAGCCGAGGTATCGATGGCGGTTTCTGTGACCCTTTCCGTCACTGTAGTCTTGACAGGTGACTTGGTAACGGTGACGACCGTAGGACTGCCGGTGCTGGGACTTCCCTCGACATTGACAACCAGGTATGTCTTTGTTGGCTTCGCGTCACGAAGGTGCAGCAGACGATCGAGGAGAGGGATCGCATTGGCTGCTGTGGAGACGGACAATAGCAGAGGAAGGGGAGCAGAGGGGCGCATCTCAACGACGGACAAGCGGCTGCTGATGATGTGCGTACAGAGTACTGTTTGAGGGTGATGCTAGGCAGATGCTTGACTGATGCTGAAAGCAGCTTGGACAATGGACATAGACAGATGGTGGATATCAATGTCGATCGAATACGAAGAGAGGCCCGCCAAGTGTACGAGGGGGAGGGAAAAAAAAAACTGGAGAAGTGAGAAATAAAAGCAAACAGACCTACCACGCGTGGGAGCCATGATGATTTTACTGCGCTGCACTAGCAAACGCGGATGGCTGGTGATGGAGCAACTCGAGGTTGTGATGGGAAATGTTGGTGGTTGGGAAGCTCCAGCTGCTGGTTCCAAGAAGATTCGGTAGCAGATCCAGGGGTAACAAGGAGGGGATTAGCGCTGGTTGGCAAGGGGGGGCAGGGCCGCTGGGGGAACGACACCCAAGAGACGCCAATGGCGGGGGAGCAACATGTGGTCTGGGCTGTCAGCGAAGCGTGGAAAGCAAGGAAGATGACGGGAGGTGAGATGCGCCAGGCTCTGCCAGGCACGCGCTGGGTTTAATCGGCTCGGTTAGCTTAGGGAGGAGGAATGGGCTGGCCAATGAGAGGTCGTCCATGGAATTGCTCCCCAGCCACCGGGGGGTTCTGTTCCTGTTGCAACACAGCAGGGAAGCCTTGGAGACGCCATCAAAACCATACAACGTCCCATATGGACGGGAAACTGGCAGCTGCGACTGTAAACCAGGCATGACAGACCAAGGCGGGCTGGAGGAGCACCTTGTTGAACCTGGCCGGTCTCGCCCCTCCCCCATCTATGCTTTCCAGAGTCTCGAAGGGGATACTTATGTAAGACCATGTGGCTGATGGTCGGGCTTCACCGGATTTAACCCGAAAAGATTGACCACTCATTCAAGAGGTGGCTGTTGTGGCTGTGCACCACCACATGTGGCTCGTGCATTGAGGCGCCTCGGAGGGGCGGCTTGCACCTGTGCGTGGTTGCGCCTCCAACTTCCGTTTGCCAGACGAACCATTCCACCATCTTCTCTCTGGCGTGCGTTTCTGGGCTTGTTTCTCCCAGATCCACTCTCCAAGCTTCTTCAGAAAAGAGAGCGCCAAAGACGTGCATGGGCAAGGGAGCTCTGGCCCCGTCGTGCGGGCCATCGTAGGGCAGCGCAGCAGGGTCATTGCCGATCAGCCCCTCTCAGGTTGGTTTGTTCGCGCCTCTGCACTGATTATGCAAATAACAGCAGCGCCGACCGGTTTCGTTCCCGCATCTTCACGATAAATACCACGGACGCCCAACACTGCAATGAGCCAAACCGTGACCTCGAATCGGACTGCAGCTCCGCTCAAGAGAAGCAAGACCTGCTGCTCCTCTGGCTGCGCCGCCTCCACCTCCCTCGATTACGCATTGCTGTGGCGCAAAATGAGCCCGACAGGGTTTTCGCGGCGTGAATGATGGAAAGCTTTGGAGACTGAGGGCCCGTTTTCTGTGGACCTTGGTCGCACTGCCCAAGACGCCCAGAGCTTCTCTCTGCCATGACGTTGGGCGCGTGCTCCTACTAAGCCACTATGCACTACTAGTAATCTCTGGGCGGCCATCATCAGCCCAATGATTTTGGCTTTCACTGCGTGCAGGGCCGATTCGGCCGTTGGGGTTTGACCCAAGAGCAGCTGACGAGACGGAACGGATCACTTCCCCAGAACGCGCAATCTTGCCTCACTGCCACGGCGGCATGACTGACCTATCCCTTCTTTCTAAGCTTCTTGATAAATAAGCTCCCCTGCCCAGTCCACCCTTCCCAGATTCCACCATCCGACTTTCCGACTTTCTGCACCTCCGTCGCGCCCGAGCAGCCCCGCAGTCAATTCCCTCCCACGTAGTGTACTACATACACCCAACACCGATACCCCGCCCTCTTCTGACGCAACGCCCCCAGTTCTCCCGGCATTGTACAACCGATTGAACTCTGCGCGTCGCATTCGAGACACCAATGTCGTATCCAGGCCAGTACGGCTTTGGCGCCCGTAAGTCGCTTCCCATTGCTCCCCTCCATCTCCGTGTATTCCTTTGACGAATCTGACACCTTCCAGAGCCGCATGGCCAAGGCTACGGCCAGCAGTATCCTCCGCCCCCCCAGGGTGGCTACGGCGGATCGCCTTATCCTCTCCAGCAGGGCCAATACCCTCCGCCCGCAGGCCCTCCTCCCGGCCAGTACGGTGCGCCTCCGCCGTCACAGGGCGGCTACTACCAGCAGCCCCCGCCCGGCCAGTATCCTCCCCAGGGAGGACACTACCCTCCTCCCGCCGGACCTCCTCCGGGCCAGTACCCGCCTCAGGGCGGACAGTACGGCGCGCCTCCCCCGATTCCTCCTTCGCCCTACGGACACTCGCCTGCACCCGGAGGCTACGGCGCGCCGCCTCCCGGCCCGCCGCCCAGCCAGCAGTACGGCGCCCCTCCGCCGCAGCACTACGGTCCTCCGACGCCCGCGTCGCTTGGCTACGGCCCGCCCCAGATTATCCAGTGGGATGGTTCGCCCGACGCGGCGGCGGCGCGGGCGGCGATGAAGGGATTCGGCACCGACGAGAAGGCACTGATTCGCTGCTTGGCAACCAAGGACCCTCTACAGATCGATGCGATTAGAACCGCCTACCACCGAAACTTCAAACGCGACCTCGAGCAGGACATCAAAAAGGAGACGAGCAGCTGGTTCCAGAAGGGCTTGGTGTCCGTCGCACGCGGCCCTCTTAGGTCGGACATTTACAACCTGTACGAGGCAATGGACGGATTGGGCACAAAGGAGAGCGTTCTCAACGATGTCCTCCTCGGGCGGTCCAACGCCGACATGCAGGCTATCAAGAGCGCGTACCAGCAGACCTTCAAGAGACGTCTGGAAGATGATGTCAAGGGCGACCTCAGCTTGAAGACGGAGAGGCACTTCCTCATTGTGCTCGGGGCAAACAGGGCGGAGGATTCTGCGCCTGTTGTGCCCCAGCAGGTCGACTCAGATGTGATGGAGCTGTACAAGGCCACCGAGGGCAAGATCGGCACCGACGAGATGCTTGTGTGCAGCATTCTCAGCACCCGCAACGACAACCAGATCCGTGCCATCAACCAGGCGTACGAGCAGAAGTTCCGCAGGAAACTGGAGGATGTTATCAAGAAAGTGAGTTGAGCCTGCCACTTACAATATCGCAGAATACTAACATCGCGTGGAAGGAATTTTCTGGTCACATGGAAGACGCGCTCCTTTTCCAGCTCCGCAACGCCGTCGACAAGTACATGCACGCCGCCCAGCTCCTCGAGGACTCCATGGCCGGCCTCGGCACCAAAGATCACCTGCTCGTCGCACGCGTTGTGCGGTTTCACTGGGACCGGAACTTCCTGGCCAACGTCAAGGGCGCCTACCAGACCAGGTACAAGCGCAGTCTAGCGGGCAGGATCAAGGGTGAGACAAGCGGCGACTACCAGAGGTTGATGCTGGCGTGCATCGGCGAGAACATTTGAGCGATGGGCGCGTGGTTAAAAGACTGGAATGATACCCTGGGTTGGGATGGATTTCTCATGATGATGCCCCGGGACCAATGGGCGACGGGCTTGGCTAGGTGGCCTTGGAGGACACGACAAATTGGTTTACTGACACGGAGCCAAGAGCCAGCATGGTTATTAATCAATGAATATTTTTTGTACTGAGATTCAGAGCCTTGTTCTGAGCTTGGCGCTCACTTATGCTTTGTCCTTGCGGCCCGTGCGATTTCTTGAGAGTGTACGGAGGAGCCCGTCAAAAGCTTTGGCCCAGAATGCCAAGACCAACCCCTGCCACCACCAGGGGGGTGTTGCAGGGGGTC
>LFIW01001921.1:0-70516 GCA_001625285.1 Colletotrichum incanum
CATCTTCCCGGACAGGTACTATGGTAGGCGGAGCCGAACCCCCCCCCCCCCCCACCATACGAGCTTCTAGTCTCTTGCTGTAAGGCCCCGGGCTGCTCACGAAAACCCATCGAGACCATATGCCTGTCATGTTCAGGACTACTGCAAACCACTGCACTGCCGCCTTGTCCCGAAAAAGTACTCTGCATAGCCACAGGTGAACGGATTCACCATCCAAGCCCACGCCCATCCGCCCGAGAAAACCCCCCCATTGCATGCACGTGGGAGTACCGGAGGGCTCCTACCTGCGACTCGTTTGCACCAATTTCGCCGTCTAACGTACCTTGAAACGCATGGCCTCCACTATCTCCGGAAGCACCCCTTCGTGGACCGTTGATTGGACACTGACACTTCTCGTCCACCGCTTCTCTCTTCCCGTGTCTGTCTGTCTCTCGTACCCGACACCCGAGGGCCGAGGGGCATATAGATCGGCTGCCGTACGACGTAGGGACGCCGCCCCCGGCGGATGGCCGCAGTAGTCGTGGTCCGCAAGAGGGGAGGGGGTAACATTTCGTTTGGTTTCGTCACCATAAGAAATCGCAGATTCAAGAAATATCAACAGTGTCCAAGAAATGAAATGGTATTGTAGGGTAAGATGTGGTTTGATGCTGCGAGGATCTCCCGCTCTGTGGTATCTTCTTCCTCGTTTGCATCTCGCATATTATCGGTGTGCCTGAATTCCAGATGCCGTGTTCCTTTTGTTGTTGGTCGTGTATCTCTACTTGAAGAATGGGAAAAGCACTCAACGCGATTTTCTCTTAACTTGAGCCCATGACCTTCCCCCGAGCAGGGTCTCTGGTGACCATAACCGTCCAGGGACGCTCAATTCCATATCTCACATTGATCTCACTCTACCAAACCCCTCTATCTTCTCATTTTCTTAGCATCTCTGGGGTGCAATGCGTACGCCTGACCTGATGGCTCTTCCGTCTCCGCGCCGCCGAGAAGGTCTGCCACGGTGGGGTTGTCGTTGAAGTGGGTGGGTAGCCCGCCTCCGAGAACGGTCCTCGCGGCCTCGACTCTGGCCATAAGAGACCATGAGTCGATCAACACCACGGAAGAACCCAGACGCAGCTTCTCGCGATACCCAAAGCCACGCATGTCGTTGTCGTCGTCGCCTCGGGAGCCTGAGCGAGGGTCGGCCTTGGTGCCGCCGGTGTGAGGGTTGAAGGCTGGCCGTCCAGCGCTGGAAAAGCCGGGGCCCTTTCCATGCTCGAGTGACGAGACGATACTGGCAAACTGCTTACGCAGATGTCTCCTATCTCTTCGTGCCGTCTGCTTCACCGATGGCTTAGACGCCTCGGCCATGCGGGCAATGAGCTTCTTCGGGTCGTATTGCAGGTTCATCGGCTCGCCGGTTTCTTCCTCTTGGTCCCGCGCAGCCTCGAAAATGAAGGCGATGTTGAAGCCGGCGCTTGCTTGCACCTCGACGTCTGTGCTGTCGAGCTGCTCCACGAAAGCGTCGATGGCCGAGTAGACGTTTTCGCTGATGTCGTCCATTTGGCTGGCAACAAAAGCCCAGGCCTCGAGCGCGGACGTGACGACGTCGCCGTTATCTGCTGCTCCAATGGCCTCTCCGTCACTTTCCACGATGGTGACTAGGTATTCAAGGAACTCGCTCGCGGCGTCTTCACCGCCACCGCCGTACATCGCTGTGATGGCCATGGCCCAGATGGCCGCGGCCTTGACGTCATTGTCGTCATCATCCTCCAGGGTCTTCTCAAGTTGTGGGTATATGTCGTCGAAGAGAGCGTCTGAGGGAACAGTGAGTAGCGTGGCTGTAAGGGACTTGAGCGACATGAGGCGTTCGAGGGAGCTGCCTCCGGATCTGATGTTCTTCATCAACGCCGTGACGATCTCGGTCAGGGAACTGGTGATCTGACGGCCGCCGTAGTGGTGCTTGACAAGGTGGAGATACGACATTAGCGTGGTCTCGCGGGTTTTGGTGTTCGTTCGTTTCCGATCCTGCAGCTCGACAATGCGGTCCTGAAGAAGTTGCGCCCACGATGCTTCGGTGGCGTCGTCCAGCGCAGCATCTGATCCGTTGGAGAGTGTGCTCATAGTCATGTTGTCGTCGTACTCGTCGTCGCTGCCTTCCTCCTCAGAGGCATAACGGCTGCCGGCGCGTGAGTGGGCAGGCGAGTTCATCTGGGAGTGGCCGGGAGAGACGTTGGGAGAATTTCTCATCGAAGCTCGCGCGGACTCGGGGCGCGATCGCGCCTTCTTCGAGACAGTCTTGCCGCTTTCGCGGAGTACTTTCAGACGCAAGTCGTGCATGGTGGCGACGGTGCAGGCCAACTGTCAGGTATGTGTAGGAGTTGCTGTTGAGGGTATCGCGAGGCACTTCTCAGAGAGAAGACCAATACTGGGGTTCTTGTCGAGGGTGTATGAACTCTCAACTAGGATCTTCTGTGCTTGTATCGAGGTGGTGTCTGTTTGAAAATGGTGTTGCTTCTTATCGTATTTTCGACGTGTTGCCAGCAATCCATGGGGTAACGATATGCGTGTATATATGTTTGTAGAAAGCTTTCGGAGACAACCCAAGACTGACCGTTGTCTACTGTGGTTCTCCGGGGGCGTAGTAAGCAGGCGTCTTCAAGGTTTTTCAAAGATAAGACGGAGAAGACGGCGGAAATTGCTCTTGGTTAAATCACCAGACCGTCGTCTCGGAGGTAGGCAGGAATTTGGGGATTTAAATTAGGGCAGCGGAGAAAAAACTGGTTATGGAGGGTGCAGAGGTTGAGATGGTGGGTGGCAGCGGATTAAGAAGAGGGTGGTATTCACATTACATAGAGAACCCTTGATTCACCATGGATCTCACATGGGTCCCGCAGAAGAATCGAGCAGGTGGGAGGGATGACGAATGACGAAAGAGACTTTTCAATCGTGTGTAGGGCGAGACACGGAGCTGGCCGCAAGGTTGAGCTCGGGGGAAATTGGGGACAAAGCAACAGCAGCAGGAGCAGCATGACATCCGGAAACTGGAGCAAACACGGCAAAACAGAAGCGTTTTTTTGCCCCTCATCCGGTCGTCTTTCACTTCAGTCACTCACCCCACCAGGCCGAGTTCAGGACTCCAGAGTGATGTCTTCTTGTGGGGCGAAGTGGGCGTGGTCTGTCCGCTCGCGCATTCCTGGGAGGTACCCCTGTCAGCAGATCGTCACCCGTCCTTGATTGCTTGCTGGCCCTGTGGCCCTGAGCCAGCCCACCAAACTGCATTCGAAAGAGAGAGAGACAGAGGAGCATTCGGGTACCGAGGTACATGATGCCACCCTGAGAGTCCTGCAACGATGGATGGGAAACAAGTCGCACATGCGAGGTGAATCCAACATGCATCATCTGACCGTGACGCTCTCCCGGTCTAGACACATTCGGTCGGTACCAGAAACAGTCGATCCTCGTACCGAATCAGTCACCAATACTGGATTCGCCAGGTTCTCATCTCATCTCTGACTTTTCGTTAGACACGAGCATAAGCAGCACCGGCGACAGCTGCGGCTACACCAGATGCCGTGAATGGAGCTTAACTCGTCCCTGCGGTCAGACATGAGGGCGCCGGCGCAGGACAGTTATCATGCAACCACAATAGCTTGCTTCCTTGCCTGACCGAGAAAGACCTGAGGCAGGAACCGAATGCGTTTCCGCTTCAGACCAAGGAGACTTTTGCACGTTTGTGATGGAGAAGGCTCCTTACTGGCAAGACTTGGCAGGAGCAGCCTGACAAATTGAGGCCAATGGGTGTGGCTTATTGAAGTAAGACGAGAGGGAAGCACGGCAAAAGCACATGTGCGCGCGCTTGCGCAAATAATGCCTGGCGACGTGGACAGTGGCAGCTGGTCAGCCAAACCGTGAGGTACCAACTCCTTACTTACCGTATCTTGCGTACTCTCTGGCAATTTAACCTCGGGTGTCCGGTGTTGGGGTCGGCGAAGACGGTCCGGATGCCTCGCTTCATGTTGTCGCTGTCGGCTGTGTGGATAGGTACCGGATGAGGAGCTGCTGTCTCTTGGGTTCGCATCTGCCCATTGAGGAACTCCCCGGCTACCGTCCTTGGGACTACTTCAAGGTGGTGATGGGCGCAGGCTCGGTCGCTGACGTGAAGATGAACTACCTGCCCGCAAGACAAGGTAGAGAGGGAAATATATCTAGGCTCGATGAAATTCTCGTCCAATATCTCGACCCAACTTCGCAGTGCCCCCTCAAATGACTGACCATCTTCCGGTACATTCTGCACTCGACCCTGCTGGCCTTCCCCTTCAATCGGTCAGGTGCCATGTGGTGAGGGTGGTCAAAGGTGTGCCCCTCTTTCCTAATCCCGTCATCCCCAAAAACGCCCCGATTGCGCCTGCCATCTCAGACACACACTGTGCAACTGGCGGACCACTTGCCCAAGGCATCCTCGGCGGCCATCATTGTGCACTTTTCTGTCCACCATTCTCTATTTGATTTTTTCACCCTCTTTTACCGTCAAGGAAGAAACAACCTGCTGCTTCACCTCGGCGGCTCGCTGTGTTTTCATTCACAAACCATTGTCTTCGATTCAGCCCGTTCTTGTCAACTTCCCCCCAACTTCCTTATCAGCGCCAACGACCCTTTAGATCGACTTATCTAAAGTGTCTGGACGTCACGGTAGGTCACTGCTGATAACCCCACCAACCCACTGTCTCCACATGCACCTGCCCAAGACCCCGATAACTCCCTGCAAGCTCCCCCTTCCACGCAACCAGTTAAGCTGCGATAAGGCGTTATCGCTGCCTGCGCTACTGCCGCGACTGCCTGATACAGTACCGACACGGTGCTACCTCCGGATTCCTTGCCCCACTTCACCTCCCTCCAGCGACCTCGACGGTCCAACTTACACTGTATCGCACCTACCTCTCTGCCTTCCTTCTGCCTCCTCCCTTCTGCCTCCTGGCTCTTAACCTTCAGCCCGCCCGTGGTGTAAGGAAGGAGCGTTTTGCCATACCTACCACGCTTACCTCGCCATTTTGGCTTCCTTTCCCTCTTCTTTTCGAGACGCCCTCGTCCATCTTCGACAAGACCTCTCCATCTTCACCACCATTCGAGACCCCTCATCCCAACATCAACCGCTTTCCGTGAGCTCGGTCTTATTCGGACGGAGGTAGATGGCCCTGAGACAAACCTCCCAATGTATGCTGACCTCGCTTCGCAGCAAAGTTCGAGTGCCTCGTCGACTTCGACTCTCTGTTATCATCAGCTGGCAGTGATACGCTCGAGAAGCCAGCATCAAGATGTCTTCGTCGGGTCCGTCGGGTCCGAGACCTCAGGCACATGATGGTGCGTTCTCCTCCCCTTCTTTAACTTCATGCTGCGTTTGTGACTAACCTATAAGTAGTGCTTGTTAAGCTGACCGTAAAGCATCCCCGACCCGAACTACAGTACCCAGAGCGAAGAGTTATCCTCGAGCAAAACAACACCAGCGTCCTGATTATTGGTCGATCAAGCAAGCGGTTCGATCACCTGGAGGCGAAGGGCGATAACTGTTACTTCGACAGCCCGGTGATGAGCCGCGAGCATGCCAAAATCACGGTCGACTGGTATCACAAGGTTAGTGATTTCCCATGGTAGCAAGCGAATAGTCGATTGCTAACTACATTCAGAAACTTAACATCAAGGACATTGGATCTCTCCATGGCACGTACCACAACTCCCAGAGACTGCATCCGCGCACGCTCTGCGAGTTGAAGCAACGTGACATCCTCAAGTTTGGCATCGACATCCAGCGATCCAACGAACTCTTTCCGCCCTGCACTGTCGAGTTGGAGTGGGAGTGGGATCATTTGTTGAAAAGCGCCCAAGCCTCAACTCAGATTAAAGCCCGGCCATCATTCTCTGTCCCCGACGACTCGGACAGCAGCGATGATGACAACGTTACCGAGAGCGACGTCCGCGCTACCCTCGAGAAGTATCGTAAGATCGACATGCTAAAATCAGCCGCAAACCCAGGCAGATTTATCGCCAGCTCCATCGACCTTACCATGGACTCTCCTATGCACGAGCCAGAGACGAATGGGCAGGCTGGTGCTCCAATCGTTATTGACGAGGACGTTCATAAGCGTCCACAGGAGCCTATTGGATTCTCTGTTATCGCTACGCCACGCGAAAATGCTCTGGCTGAGCTGGACGCCCCTCACGACGAAGAGGAGACTCTGCCATTGGGTTCCAATAACCACCGCCAAACACCTCCCGTCTCTGATTCCCACTCAGACTCGGATGAGTCTAACGATGAGTCTTATGATGACGAATCGTCCAGCTATCCCGATGAACTACCCTCAAGCCATGATGAAATGGTCGACTCCTGCGACGAAGACATCAACCTGAGCGGTTCCGACAGCGAGGACAACAGTGAAGATGATGACGATGAAGAAGAGGAAGAACTGGAAGCCGATAGCGAGAGGGGTTCAGACGTGGAAAGCGAGAACGAGCGCCTGGGAGTCCCGAGCTATGAGCAAGATCGTCCCATGACTGACGACTACGACTACGAGTCTGAAGTCGGCCAGCCCGATTCGACTCTCTGGGCAGACGAGAGTGTATCCTTCATGTGCTCACAGTCTCTGCCTGAGGGCAGCTCATCCAATCAACCCTGCTACATATCAACCACTTGGCAGCCTGAGCAACCCGGTGCTCAGGATGCCCTGTCTCGTCCATTGAGGCCAATGCCGATGCCACCTCTCCCTTCCATCGTCTGGCCGGCACTGCCTGTTGTAGAGCAGGCTGAACAGGGACGTCCAAATGATTTCCGGCTGCCCTCAATCTTGAACCCCCCCGACTCACAGATTGATACCCTGCACGAAGCCAGAAATGGCGTTCAGCCTTTGCCTGCGGCTCGGTTAACGGAGTATTCTGCACAGGGAGAGGCAGCGGCACCGAGTTACACTCACTGGCAAAAGGCTTGTGAGACCCTCAAGCCGGTAGCTGCCGTCGTGGACAAGAACTCCTGGGCGCTTCCCCGGCATGATGAATCATCGGCCGAAGCACTTGGTCAACTTACTGGCAAGACCGAGTTCTTTGCGGCAAGGGAGCATAACAAGGCAATCATACGTCATCAGGAGCAGCACCAAGATTCTTCTCAGCCCAAGAACCAGGCACCGGAGACGACCGAGGCGCCTGCTGAAGTTTCGACGTCTAAAATTCAGCCCATCAGTGCTTCCAGCGGAGCTACCGTCTCGGAGCCAGTATTGGAGGCCCCCAAGTCAACCAATGTCGCCGAGTCAGTGTGGTCGGCCTCAGGAGACAAGTTCCTCAGCACACCTCAGGATTTTCCGTTGTCCGATGTGAGGGACACCAGCCCCGAGTTTGACATGACGAGCGCCTACCAGTTCCAACAGAGCAGGCTTGCATCCAGTCAACCCAGTACTACAAATGCGGCTCAGCCTGCTACCAGTGAGCCCAACCATGCTCAGCCGACGGCATCCTCAAGATCTCCCAAGCGCAAAGCAGAGGAGATATCTACTCTTGTCCCAGCGGAGGAGGCTGCCGAGACATCAACGGCAAAAGTGCAACAACAGGAAGAGACTTCAGAGAAAGACGAGAATGAGATGCAGGTGACTTCTGGGCAGGCCCAGCCAACCGTCCCAGCCACCGCCAAGTTCGTTGACGAATCCGCACCCCCACCTTCTAAACGTCTGCGAAGTTTCTTAACCAAGGCTGGATATTTCCTTGGTGGAGGTGTCGTCACTGCGGCAGGACTCGTTACAGCCCTCTCCGCTGCTGCTCCTGCTCTCTAGCTGTGTTCTCTCTTTGACTTTTCGCACATACTTTGTCTGGTTTCTTCGGCTACAGGAATTGGGTCAGTGAGGGTTCTTTCGAGTCTCTTTGAAAACTGACCCAAAACTGGGGGGTACCATGGCGTCACGAACTTCGAGGGTTGGTATTTGGGATTGATTCATCAGGATGGGAGAGTGGAATAGTTTCCGAGTTGACGACTTTACAAACTGGTTCATTTTTGGTGGACCGTTACGAGGCACAAGGACGAGGCTTGTCCTCTAAGGGATTATGATATACCTGGGCCTCGAGGTATTTTGCTATCTATCTTTAGCATGGCTCTCTCCTTTTCCACAGTCATCGTTCTAGTCATTCGCAGGCTCAGCTCAGTTAATAAACGTTGCTTCAGTGAATTTGGCCCCTTGTCTTCCAGAACAGGATGTTGTGATGCAGTCAAGTTTTGAAAGCACACCTGTGGAAAAGATTCAACTGTACTTACTAATGTTTCTCGGACGCTACTCACTTTGTGTTCCTTTCAAGTTGGTTGCAGCTCCTATCCTTCGACCACAGACTCAGTCTCGCGCCCCTCGCGGCAAACGTTAGGTGGCCAAAGAGACGCCCTGTCCGTTCATGCAGAGAACATAAAAGGCTGCCGAGCTGACGGGAAGCCCATGGCTTCCAAGACGTCAACCCGCATGACTACCACCTACTGACGCGACGCGAGTCTCTTCTCTCCTTTCGGACTAACCACAAAGACTTAGACCGCGCGAGAGAAAGAGATGTAAGCGGGCACACTTTTCCTGACAAACGGCGCTGCTCTTCAACATGGATTGGATGGGGCTTCGCCCTTAACCGGTCCGCCTACTTGTCTGTCTTTGCACATCTTCCTTGACCGGTCTCCGTATTGCTTTCTGCGTGTAGGATCCCCAAGTTTACGAGATGCCCTTATGGGCTTAGAAAGGACTTTGGAAAACCGTGGCATGGCGCAGGAGCATACCATGAGACGAGGAAGTAAAGCGGGTAAAAAGAGAAAAGAAGGATGATAAGACGGGGCGGTATCTCAGCAGTGGGAATGTTCTCTCGTGGAGTACAACAGGAAGTAGGAATTATTAGTGGGCAGCTGACAATGTGATGCCGGTCACTCTCTGTGCGTTTAACAGCCCGGATAAGAGAGTGGAGGGCAATGATTTGGTTCAGCCCGAATTATGCAAATCCTCTGCCTTGTCGCTCGGATTTCCTCGGCCCCGTCGCAAACCATGCGGGAAAGGAGCTGGGCATGGAGACGAATCATGCTGTGATATAGTGGCAGGCCACATGTATCTCACGATAGACAGCACCTATTATCGCTTCCCATAATGAGACTTTGCTTAGGCTCGGGGAAAGGGGCTTTCTTTGTCTTTTCCTCTCACCTCTTGTTCCTGAGACCTGCAGGCGGGTTCATTATCTGAGTTCTTCGCTTTGAGTTTGCACTGTTTCCCTCTTTCAGACCCTGTTCAAGGTATAATCAATCCCAGTGACTGGGGTCCGCTGGTCGAAACGTCACCGAGATCGCATGTTTGTCTGCCGTGGGCGACGCCACACGGGTAAGGACCGAGTGAGCGAATAAGATGGCTGGCAGGGAGGCCTGCGAGAGAGCGATAGTGGGCGTCACGTTTGTAGCAGTAGTAGCTTCGAAAAGGAAAATAGACGGGAGACAGAAGAAGAGGATATCACGGGGCGCCGGTGATATGTGCGTGTCATGCCTGTCTGCCATCGCTATATTTTTGAGATGTCCAGACAGAAGGGGCGGCGAAGGCCTGCATGAAGATCATACCGGACAGATGCGGCCCTGCGATGTAACGAGAAGAGAAGAGAAAACAAGGAGGAAACTATTCGCCCCCGCCCCCCCCCTCCCCTAAAGCAGTGACTTGGGCATGGGCACCGTGCTGTCCGACAGTCGCGATAATTATCGTCGTTGATGATAGGGAAGCCGTCAAAGAGCCGTCGAGCCGATATTCCGCGCCTGGCATACAACGTCGGCTGGGCCTCGAGGAAACATCAAATAGAGCACAAGCACGTCAGATGACCCATCGGGACCGCATCGAGTAGTGTCGGTTGATGAACAGGATGGGTGGGACAACGGAGGAACCGGCCGAAGAAAAGACTAGTAATGTAGGCCCGGCACGATCGTGAGATTGAAGTTGCGATTTTTACTCTACTTACTCGATGCTCGCCGATTGCGCGTACAGGCATGCCTCACTGGAGCATAGAAGCGTTTCTTTAAGTTCTCGAATGCCTTGACAAGCCTTAGCTTACAGTGATTCTCTTTTTGGTCTTCGCAGATGCGTAGAATTAGTATTGTAAAAGGAAGACGAGAGGCCGTGCCGTATTAAGCTGCCGGTTCGCTTGCTAACACTCATTATCGTCAGCATGATCCGGCGCGGTGTAGCTTAGAGTGACTCACGAATCCAATCTCCCCTGAAGAACTCACGTTACCCAAAGTCAAGAGCACGGGTAGAGATGGGCATAAGCGAGAACAGTACGCTGTTTTCTGCGTGCTCGACAGCTGGTGCTCTTGACTTGGCCTTGCTGGGCATAGGTCGTGCGGGAAGAAGTCGCTTGATGAGACAGCGAGACAATGATGGAAGAGTCGAAGCAACTGTTATGCTCTGATTCTTACGAGAGCAGGATACACTTGGCCCCAATACGAAGTCATTGTTAGCTGCAGCTGCTTCTGCAAAGTGTCGCGCTATCAGGGGTGAGTGTCGATTTGACCGATACACAGAAGAGGATGGTATTTTTTTTCTTACGCATGATGGCTGTGGCTTAGCCGGCTGCGTACAACAACACCGCCTTTTCCCTTCCGGCATCCTGATGGACCCTTTGCATCGTCTTGTTGCTTCTGTTGCAGCTTTCCAAGGCCCTAAGGCGCCGGTGTAAGTCTGTGTGGGAGGATCGGCATGGGCATTCTGCAGGCAGCCGTACGTCGGTCGAGGTCGAAGGCTGATTGATGGAACAGCAGGCAAACGAGGTACCGGGCCAAGGTTCGAGGGAGATAACGCCAAACAAATTCGCTTCTACAACTATTGTCCCAAAGAACAATGGAGTTAGCTCAAAAGCAGCCGAAAATACCTTGGAATGCTGGGTCTTTCTGCCAAGTCGATCGAAGTGATGGTGAATCGAGAGTGAGCTACTGGGTAAGGTTGGCGTAGCATACGAGACACTCGAAACATAGAATTGGTTCCTCTCACAGCACCGGAGAGATGACAGGTGCATGATTAACTTGTACCTAGTGCGGCTGACGTCAACATCAGCATCAGCTCGCTGAGGAATCGTTCCCAAGACGTTCAGAGAAAGGCCGGCCAACTTGCCCAAACGGGACAAGCAGAATAAGGCGACATATGAAGTATCACCCACACCTGCTCCTTTATTCGCTGGTACTCGGGATTAAACGAGGCAGACTTAACGGCGGCAGCCAGGATAGTCACAAGACCTGGCCAACAGTGTTTTCCTATAATGTCCTGGACGGATTGAAAGCCCGGGATGATAATGCCCAGACTGGAAGACGACGAGAGCGGTGAGCAAAATCGAACGCGGTATTATTTTTTCGAGTTCGTGGTCTCCTTTGCGTGATGCTATTCCAGGTTCCATGCAGTTACTCCTGGGTAGTGTTGGTGTCGAAAATCATAAAAGGCGAAGACCTTCCTCTTTGATGAACGCTCCCTTGAAGGCAGCATGAACCACTCTTTTCTTTGATAATACATTACCTGCCCAGGAGTAATAGACTTGGGATTCACCTTACCAACATCTCTGTTCGATCTTCCAACCCGTCATAAGCTTGTCGTCACGATGACCACTGAAGACATCTGCGGCTGCATCGAAGACATATACTCTGGCAGGTGGGACTTCAGAACCTGTAGCCACTGTCTAGGACATGAACGGTAGAACCCCTGGACCTAGACAAAATGTATTCTGTTGACGAATATTGCGAAGAAACGCTTGTGACTTCTGCGGCTCCCAGGGCGTGGTCAGAGTTCCTTGCCCCCATGGAATTGCTGGCGAAACCCGTTCTTTGGGTTCCAAACCGCAGGCTGGAGGCGCACGCAGAGATAGAAGGGGACCCAGGGACTCGACAGGCCCAACAAATGGGGGGCCAAACCGAGGCGTTGCCGCTGGTTAGTCGTGGCTACTGCCAGCGGGGTCTTTGGCCTTTGAACCCGTGTAGACGTTTACCACTAAGCGTCATGATCACTAGATAGGGCAGAGTGGTCCCAAAGAATAAGCATATGTGTTCCGACAGGATCCTGTCGTCAGTGTTTTGCGATTGGTTCTTGTTTGGCTGCGTATCGGTGTTGGGGACTGATAATTTATTCCCATTCCACAACACTAAACACGGCATTCGCTAGGAAATTTACCGGAGGGAATTTGATGTTTTAATTTAGAGGAGCAATCGTCGTAGAGTCTAAGATAGAGGTCCTTGAATAATTGACGCTCACTCTTTCGCCGCTTTCTAGCCCGGATCCAGAGGTGTCTTGGAGCTTACTGCACTCGGCCAGTTCGAAGCCGAACTCTCATGAGCTGCTACACGGAAACTTGGGCGCTGATTCTTAGTCTTCTTCCCCGAAAAGGGATGGCAAATGCGGTTGCGGTAGCAACTCCTTAGTTACCCAAAGTAGCGGGATCACTAAGGCTGATTGATATGTCGCCCGTGACGTGTCGAGACAACAATAGGCATCCTTTCGCATCAAACTCTACCAGTAGATAGAGTATAAGCCAGCCATGAGACGCCGGGTATTGTCCAGATAACCCCGCTGGGCCAACGCCAAAGCTGGCTTGGAAACAGGAGGCAGGCAGTGACTGGATGAAGTCCAAACTAGTTCCGAGCTGTGAAGAGTTGAATATCTCGCTGGTGACCGCATCCGGGGAACACTAGGACTGCGTTCGAGGTCGGACAACCTCATTAAAGAACTTGAAACCTCGTTTTGTAGATTTTCAAAAAGCAAGTATGTACTTGAGTACCAACGCCGGGCTGCACGACTGCAAATGTTTTGGCTAATCCGAACCACTTAGTTCCAGACAGAACAAAACCGCCTGCCTTGTTAGAGCCAACGGGGCAAATTTTCCCGATTATTCCTTGATTGTAAGTCCTTCACCTCTGGTTGTTTGGTCGAGATTGAGTAGTTTGAAGGGTGAGAATGAACTCCAGAACAAAGTACCCAGAAACTGGGTCGGCCTATTAGAACTGCTTCCCACGAATGTGGTCCGATCAAAGGCCAAAATGGTTGTTTCAGGTGACCCATAAGATTAGAAGAGGACCTAAAGAATATATATGGAAGGTAAGTCTTCTTTATTCTATTTATGTCTGGAAACGGAGATCGCATCCTGGACTCAAGACTCTTCAACTCCATGTCACCCGGAAGCTCTTTGCCCTTTGTGTCCTGCGTAGAGCACAAGAGCCAAATGTCGCCCAGTCGGGGTATGGCTGATAACCGAAAACTGGATGCAAAGATGATAGGAAAGTGATTAGAATATGTTGAACCAGTCTTTTGAAGACGAACTTGCTTCGGGGGGGACACTTGACTTGCAGCCTGGTTTTAACAACTGAAGCCAAGTCGGCGAGTTAAGCTGGCAGAGCAGCAGCAAAGTGTCTTGATTTGGTATGCCGAGATGAGTTTCGGAGAATTTGGTGTGTGACAAGAAAAGAATGCGGTGGCCCCTGGAGAAGAGGCGACATCGGCGAAGCAAACCTACGGGATAATTATCGCAAGCTAGAGTTAACTCAGAGTCGTACAGCCGACTTTTTCTCAGGTGATTAGCAGTGGTGTATGTTGTACCGTCACTTTGGCATCGATCTGATGTGCCAACGTGATCTCTAAGAACTGGCGCAATTGAATAACCGCTCTACTGGCTGCGTCCTGCATTTAGGTCCTCCAGCCGGAATCCTGCGAAACCACGAGACTCGATGCCACTGGCGGTAGGAACGATGTATCGAATGACAGGTCGACACGTGCTTTACCGCCCGAATGTAACAATCTATGGGCCCGAATTCAAATTTAATGGTAGTGTCGGATTAAAATAGTCGAGACTGTGAGCAGTTTTTGATTGGAATTAAGTCGAGAGACTCACAACTTTCAGTTACACTACCTTGGTGGTAGAGAGGGCTGTCATATGGCTACCGCCTGTCAAGACCATAATTCGGCTGCGGGCCGAAGCGAATTTCACACGTTGTAGGAAAGCAAGAGAGAAGATCGATGTTGTAGTGTTTTAAGGCCTAGGGGGATATGGTTGGCGATGTTTGGTGTTAGCGAAATTCATGGCTTGTGGCAGACAGGTCGCTCAATGAATGTAAGTGGTACGTATCTAAGCTGTCAGGTAAGCAATGGAAGCACCGAAGTTCTTCCGAACCAGCCACACCTCGGTGAGACCCCAGGTGCCCCCGGACCTCTAGTGGGGCCGTTTGTTAGGAACCGAAGCTCCAGTCAAGAAATCCAGCCGACTACATCGTGGAGGAGCTGCATCTTGGTGGTGATCTCTTGCGCGCAACATACCTACATACACCTTTGGGCGCATATCCCCCAACACCACAATTCTCACACAATTGTTCACCATATCATGCGATAACCGAAGCAAAAAGGCTTCAACTCAGTAACCATGTCTGTGATTCTTTGCACAGGTAGGTGTCCTTCTGACATCCACGTCCTTTGGCCAGAAGCCATTCAGACCGATCGCTGATATTTTGCAGCGGGCTACGACCACACGATCAGGTAGAACAAGACGGCAAATAACGGCGATCATTATGCAGCCTTGACTAACACTTCTTCCACCCCAGATTCTGGGAAGCTCTCTCCGGCATCTGCTCCCGCACGATCCAACACCCCGACTCCCAAGTCAACCGTCTCTGTATCTCCCCCGACAAGCGCTTCCTCGCCGCCGCAGGCCACCACACGGTCAAGCTCTACGACATTAAGTCGACGAATCCGAATCCGCTACTGACCTTCGAGGGCCACACGGGAAATATCACCGGTGTCGCCTTCCACTGTGAGGGCAAGTGGATGGTTACCAGTTCCGAGGACGGCACAGTCAAGATCTGGGAGACGCGCAGCGGCCAGGTTCAGCGCAGCTATAACCACGGCTGTCCCGCAAACGATGTCGTGATCCACCCAAACCAGGGTGAGATCATCAGCTGCGACCGCCAAGGCAGCGTTCGCGTCTGGGACCTAGCCGAGAACAACTGCTCCCACCAGCTGATTCCCGAAGAGGACGTTTCCGTCTCGAGCGTCACTGTCGCCAGCGATGGTTCTCTGCTGTGTGCCGCGAACAATGGTGTAAGCATGCCCCCAGTATTGGAATCATGACTCACGCGACATCAAAACTGATAGGAAACTAGGGAAATGTTTTCGTGTGGCAGCTTCTGCAAGCCTATGATCGAACACAGCTCCTCCCGGTGACTCACTTCAACGCGCACAAGGAGTACATCACGCGCATCCTTCTCTCGCCCGATGTTAAGAAGCTCGCGACCTGCAGCGCCGACCACACCGCTCGCATCTGGGAGGTGAAGGACCTCGAGCCTGCTGCTGATCAGGAGCCAAAGCCTTTCCCGCTCGAGGCGACCCTCACGGGCCATCAGCGTTGGGTCTGGGACTGCGCCTTTAGTGCCGATTCGGCTTATCTGGTGACGGCCTGCTCCGACCACTACGCGCGGCTCTGGGAACTCCACAGCCAGCAGATCATCCGCCAGTACAACGGCCACCACAGAGGCGCGGTCTGCGTAGCCCTTAACGACTACTCAGAGTCCGCTAGGTAACGATTTTTGGGTGATTCTTGGAGTGGCATTTGTGTTCGTCAGTTTCCTTGGTCTACAATAGGGCCTCATTGTGCGTTGGCATTTTCTTCAATTTTGGGTTTTGGGAACTTGGGTTGGCGGGGCGTCTGGGAAAGTCGTAGTATCGCATTAAAAGATGGGCTGCGGCCATCTGTATTGCATCTTTCTTCAAATGGCAGGCTTACTGCTAGTACATGGACATTACGTGCAAAATTATGGTATCCTGCCGTGGGTATGGTGACCCGGCGCCCAACGCCGTAAATGCTGCAAACTCGCCCGTCCCGCGTCATCTTTACCAACCATCCCCCCAACCGTCGTCGTCATCTTCGGCCTGCTTGGGCTTCATGTCTATTTTCTTTGCTACCACAGGCTTGGCTGCTGGCTTGGCCGCTAGAGGCTTCTTTGCCGCTGTCGTCGAGGCCTTGGCCAGTCCCTTGGGTAGAGGCTTGCTTGAGCTGCCTTTCTTTTGCGACTGCGCGGCTAGCCAGCCGGCGAAATCAGGTTCAGCGCCATCGTCAAATGGCGTCGCGCTGGCAATTATTTCCTTCTTCGCCGTGGAAGACTTTGTACTGTCGGTTGGTTCTCCCCATGCATCGTCGTCTGCTAAATCGCCCCAGGCATCGCCCCCATCGTCGGCGGGTTCTGGATTGAATGCGTCCGCCACGACTGACGAAGGGGTCCGTGACATCGGCGGTGGCGGAGATGTAACAGCCTGCCGATGTAAAGCAGACGCTGAGGACGTGGTTGGTCTCTTCGCGTCTGGGCCTGGCGACGGGGTCGGCCTGGGGGAGGCAACGCCTGAGCCGTTAGACGTCTGCATCTCCCCCGCCGCTGTCGAAAGTTTATTCGTGAAGGAGGAGATGGCCCAGCCGGCCCAAGATGACGCCGAAGCCTCGTTGGGCTGCGGCGTGCTCATACGGGGCCCACCAGGCCCTTCTGCGCCCTGAGGAGGCAGAGCCGAGTCTGGCATACTCGCGGCCACCTTTCTGACCTTCTGCATATATACATCCATCGTCTTGCTAGCCTGGTCACGAATCACCTTCTCCTTGTCTATCAGCAATGGGCACACCGCCGGCATTATCCTAAGAGCGACGTCTTCGTCAGAGAAGCAATCCCCGGTAACACCAAGAGCCATCAGTGATGCGTTACGAGCGTGTACAAAGGGATCTCGGAGGGATCTGGTGAAGGCAGCGATGAGAACCTTGCTCCTCGAAGACGTGCCAAGGTTCTTGGCGATCTTTCCAAGACAGATGGTTGTGTTAGTCCGGATACCTGGCTGCTCGTCGTTCGCCGTCTTGGCCAGGTATTTGAGCAAATCTCCGTTGATCGTCCGATCAGAAAGCTTCGAGATGATAACAAGAACCGACTTGAGAGTCTGCTCTCGAACCACCGGGGCGATGTCCGTGAAACCGGTAACTAGTTGCGGGAAGATCTTGTCATTGACAACCTTCTGCGTGAGCCGGTCTATCATCAGAGGCAAGCTGTCCAGAAGGCAGACGCGTATGGCTCGATCGGGGTTGGAAAAGAGCCGGATGACCACAGGTGTGATCTTCGAATCAAAGTCTTCGCTGGACAGCTTGGCTGCGATCTTCATAACAACGCTGAACGCCTTAGGTCCTCCGCCTCCGAACTCGACCGATTTAATTAATTCCGGAAGAACCTTCATTTTGAAGAAGTCCTCAGGGAAATCGTCAGTTAGTTGGTCAAGATCGCTGTCTCAGTCAGATTGTGTTGTGTACAGTGTTTTAGGACCGAGAAACTTACTCAAGGAACTGCTCCCTCTCGGATTCGGTCTTGACACCCAGATTCTCGATTCCTTCCGTCAACTTGATGAGAGGGCTGTCAAAAAACGATCCACTGCGTTGGCCTTGCTCCAAGAAATGACCAACACTGACACGTGCTTTGGGATTTGGATTGACCAGACGCTTGTAGCTTTGCTGCATTGTCGGGGGAATGTTCTTCGTTTGACCGGCCTGATCAGAGCCCATGAAGTCGCCATTGAAAACCTCAAATATCAAGCATCCGAAGCCGAATGAGTCCACTGCGGAATGCGGACTCTTCTTGATAGCATCCCACCCACCACGCGCAAGCTCTGGCGGCGCATATCGCCCCGAGTCCGGAATCAAACTGCCGTATGTCTGCAGGCCGAAATTAGCAACAGTTGCGTGTAGCAGACGACAGACCCACGTACGTATATTACTGCCTCATCATCCTTGACGTTGCTCAGCACCTCGAAGCCGCTCATTTTCCACTCCCCACTCTCGGACGTGTATACAGAGCCGACTCGAAGGTTGCCGTGTATTGATGACGCTTCATCGTTGATAAACTTGATCGTCCGCTGAACAGCCGTCAGTGCCTTTATTGACTACGTGTTCATTTCGACATACCGCAACACTGCTCAATCCCCACTTGATTGTCTCTGGTGTAAGGCTCTTCCTCTTCACATGCCATCGCAGCGGCACAACTCGTTCAGTCGCAATGTAAATGTACGTATCGGTCTGTAGAGCCATGTGAGATGATGCCTCGCGTGATTATGCGCCAGACATACCTCCACCGTATCCAACACCTTGATGACGCCTGGGTGGCGCAGTGTTCTCAGTTTGCGCAAAGCGTTTTTGGCCAGGGGTAGTCGTGACTTGTTGGCAGCAACGTCGAAGGAAAAGATGCTGCAATTGGATCCGTCTTCCTGTATGGGTTATCAGACGTCGGAAGCTCGGTTGCTTCGTTCAGTGGCTAAACGTACTCGCCTGGTGCCGTTGTTCAGCGTCCAGATGGACTCGTCGATGTCCACCTTGTCACCAAAACTGTAAGGGAACGGTGGCCCTTGGGCAATGGCAGAGGCAACTGCCGACTTGAGGAAGTTCATGTCGTTTGCAAAGACCCAGGGAGTTTGAACAGCCAAAGTTCGATCGATCAAGAAGGCAGGTCGAGCTGTCGAGAAGTCGTGGAGAGACTGCGACGTTCCAACACGCGCTACTGGAGCTGGACAGGGAGCTTCGGGCAATTTGGCGACAGGATAGTGGACCGTTGCCGCTGGACAGGGGCACTGGGCAGCAGCTTTCCTCCAGCCTGAAAGATCCCCGCGCTAGGCTTTGTTCGGATGGAGGGGTGACACGGGTTGCAGATGATCCGTGGCCGACGCCTGATGTGGGTCCGGATGCTAAACGAAGGTCCCCGGCCAGGTCGTTCCGCCAGTAGCGAAGCTAGGCAAGGATTCCCCCGAGGTCCTTCCAGTCGGCTTAAGCAACCGACTTTCATCAACCTCCACTGAACGCAACGCGAGGCGAGAACCTAAGCAAACTGCTTTCGCGACTCGTTCGGATACTCAAACCGCGCTCTGCGCATGCGCCGCCACGACGGGAAATACCCATCTGATTCCTTGCGTCAAAACGATACTGGATTACTCCAAATTGCCACCAGAAACCTAAGGGTATCTCCTCGGATCCATGCGAAAGTGTCGTCCGTCGACAGCCGTGAAGCGGAGGGTGCGAAGGTGCGAAATCGAGCGTGGAGAGAGGGCAGATCCCAACAGGTAAGGGGCACATACACCATTTTCTCTCATTGTATCCAGGGAATTTTCTTCCCAACGCGCGGTGATGACTATTGGTAAAAGGTCCGATCGAAAAGGATTCTTCTGGGGTTGTTGCCTCATCTTGTTCCTCACGCACGGCTTCGTTCTTTATGAACAAGCCACGTTCTCGTCCCCGCAAAGCCTTCGCCAAGCGAAATGCCGCGCGCTTAGTGAAGCTGCCTAGATCCGCAGCTTCACATATGTGACTGAGAAACGACATGAACATGGCCTGAATTTGGAGTCCTGCTTCCAGTTGCCCCAACGAAGTGGGACCAAAGGCTATGGCAGACAATTACGGAAGAGGTCAAGACAAGGCAACAAAACCGCTGTGATCCCCAATATGAAGACTACAAAAGACTGAAAAGACCTGAGCGCGTAGTGCATTTTCAAACTTGATTCATTGGGACTATTCAAACTCCATTTCAAACCCATTTTGCTAACTACCTCCCATCAGGCGTCTTGTCTCGCGCATCTGGCCACTTCACTTTCAACTCTCAGACCATGAGGTCAGACACATTCAACGCCCTCTGTGCCCCTTTGACCGACAACAAAGCGACATATTCACCTGAGAACGGTACCCCTGAAGTATCACGAGTTGCAGCTTTCCGGCGGTGTTTTCAACTTCCGGCAGCTGAACGAGTGTCACAAGCTATCTCAATCTGGATGAGGTCTTGTTCTGGAGCCGTTCACACGACGCATTTCATTTTTCCGCACCGAGATATCTTCCCTGGCTCCACGAACTTCGTGGTACTGGGGGAGCAACAGTAGCTTTGCTTCTCTCCAAGGGCTGACGGTTCATGGTCATCTGAGGCTGAAACTTACCTCAATAAGTTGAAAACTAGAGGTTCTCCTATGAGGCGTTTCTTGGTGGGGAAATGGAGTCATTTCGTCAATTTTCGGACGACTGCATCGAGGAGGGCTGCACATCTGTTGCACTACATTCGAAATATTGTCTTCTTCACGGGAAGAAACGGCGTCAAGAAAATGGAGATAACAAACCCAACGTTTTCAAGGCTGGAGGCGGCTCGTCTAGGTCTCGATCTGGGTCTGGATTCAGCAAGCCGGCCGTGAAGCAAGACTCACCGCAGCACTTGCGTCGGACACGAACAGAAGAACAATCGATAGGCGGCCAGTCTCGTCCATGGCGTAGGAACTCTCGGGACGAGTCTAATCTCGTGTCTTCTACAGGCTCCCAGGCAACAGTCAGGAAGTCCAATCTTCCGCCAGACCTTGTCGGCAGAATTGCCATGACAGCTAGAAAATCGACTTGTTCGCCAGTTTCGTCTAAAAAACGGACAGAAATGATGAGTTCAAGCTTTCATGACAACCCTGCGAGCACACATACTAGTGGATTTGGCTCGCCAACTACCCATCAAAGTCCTGTCTCGGTAAATTTTAACCCCTTCCAGTCCTTCATCAACACAGCCTACACACCGTCTCCCAACAACTCCACCAACGAGATGCCTGCAGATTTCGCGACTGCCGCAGAAGAGCGAAACCAGGGACGGGCTTCGAAGGCTGGTCCCGGCTTGGGGTTCAGTTCGTCGAACACCAGCCCAGCTACGCACACCTCTCAAGTATCCCAGACCCCTCTAGCAAGACCTGATACCGATAAAAGTACGCCTCTCGCGGACAGCCTCGATCATCATTGGGCTCCCGGGGGTTGGAGAAGCGAATCCATTTCAAAAGATTCCGTCTCAGCGTCCACGCCATCCGGCGGTAGTAGGAGCTTTGATTCGTTGCCCTATGTCAGGACCAACCGCTTGCCACCCGTGCAATTAAAGTCTGTTCCGTCAGCTTCGCGGTCAGCTTCACGGTCAGCTTTATCCAAGGCAGCGATAACTTCGGCTAGCAAGCGGAAGAGGGCCGGCAGTTATGGATCAACATCGCAATCAAGTTCGCCAGATGAGATCGATGGAGATAAGATACAGGTGCTTCCACACATGCGTGAGAGCAATGCCGTCAACGGCGAGGCCCAAACGACTGCAACAGTTTCTACAACCTCCCAAAGACCCAACGGGGTTTTCGATATCCACTCCGGTGTGTCACAAACTCAACGTCAGTGGAACGGCCCAAACATGTTTCGCACACGAGCAGCGCTCAATCCTATCGTTTTGAGCTCTTCCGACGACGAAGATGAGGAGGATGGTATGGGCAGCAATGGAAATGTGTGGCAGGTGAACCCTTTCTACGAGCAAAGTCGCCACGCTATCTTTCCCGCAGATGGGGAATATCTCAGGAATGCAAATCGACCACCGATTACTAGTAGAGTTGATCACCAAAGGACGGATCCTGATCAGCCACGAAGGAAACTGAATTGCGAAGAACGCCGACTTCAGTTGTGCGCAACCTTCGATTCCGTCAAGTTCGACGCAATGTTGTACGGACAGGCCGAAGCTACAAGGCCTCCCGATGGGGTCTTACTACCGTCAGCTCTGATCAACAATTTGGCGAACGCCCAGCCCTCCGCCGAAGGTCGTGAGCAGTTCTACATGAAGCTTGATCCCCGTATCCATTGGTCGCACAATCGCTCCGAACAATGGTACAACCTTAAGATGGAAGAGATCAAGGCCCGAGGTGGACGCAAGGCCAACTTCGGCAAGGCGGCTCAGCGCATGCTGCAGCAGAGACTGGAGGGGGAGCGGCGTGATGAGGAAGAAAAACGGGCCATCGAACAAGGCTTGCCGGTTCCGATTAACAAGCCGCCTCAGCCATGGTCGCACCACAGACATATGGATTTTGGTGATGTTCCTGAGGAGGAGCTGCCCGCGTATGTCCGCAAGAATCCAGAATGGTTGCAGGCGACGGCGTGGATGCGACAGAACCGCGAGCAGACTTTGCACAGAAACAAGGAAGCGGCGACACTCCGTGCCGCCGGTCTGCCCTGGGAACATCTCTTTTCCCGGAGCGGTCGTTGAACCATAACCAAGGCACGAGAGTATAAGGTTGCCGCGGCCCGATGGCTATGGGCGAGGATGCACGTTGCCGTCATATCAAACATCGTTATGAGCCATGAGAGACGTGAAGAGAGAAACCGAAACACTAAGCACGGAGTTTGGACTGACTTTGATTTTCATATCCTATTACCCAGCGATGATACCTGGGCCTCGCCGCGATGGCCTGGCCTACATACATAATATGGGGGTGCAAACACAGGATGCGGGGAATCGTTTGGTTTCCTTGATTTTTCAACCCAGAAACAACCGCTTGCTTGACGTTGGCAAAGATATTCACCAGTAACCATAGAATTTCTAGAAATACAGATATCTTCATGATCCCCCACATCCTGTGGCCTGCGAATTGTTAACGCCACAACTTGAGCGATTGGACGAAGTTATGCGTTTCAACGCACGTCCTGTCGAAGAGGCCCTGTATTTTTAGGCTTCTCTAGGCTCCAAGCCGCGCGTGGTTACGGCATGGATGCTGAGGAAAACGTATTTCATCTATGTGTTTCCCTAGTAGTAGACACCGATATTCTTTTTCGAAGTTGTTCTGGCGAGGAGAGAGCATAGAGGAATTTGTGGCAAACGAAACCCTGAGCCCAGCAAGTGACGCAGCTTCCTGGAAACTCGCTGATTAGGCGCTGTTGAGTGATCCACCACCTTGGCCCGCAGCGCTATCGAACAACCTCACTTTTGCTTTCCGGGCCCGTCTTTGCAGACCACCATCCCAGTTCCATCAACAAGCAAGCCTGTCAGTAAAAGGCCGCCGACCCATATATTCGAGCCCAATCGTTAGTTATCTCAAACAGCCAGAAGAAACCCCATCATGGCCGCCTCTCAGCTTCCACTCGAGACGCTGTCCACTTGGGCCATGTTCAACGACGTAGACCTCGTCGACGTCGAGGCGCACGAGATCCCCGGCTGCGGCCTTGGACTTGTCTCGAACAAGGATCTCAGCCGCGAGGAGGAGACGTTCGACATACCGACCTTGCTGAGGATTCCTCATGAGCTGGTTTTGTCTGCAGAGGCTGTCGAGAACTACGCCAAGGTCGACAAGAACTTTCGCCAACTGCTTGATGTCGCTGGGCATAAGGTAGACGTGGCCTTCCGCTCCGTGTTTTGATCGCCTCATACTGACCTAGGATACAGTCGACTCGGCATGACATCTGTCTTTTTCTTCTCACGCAAAAAGTTTTATCTGACCGGCCAAAGACGTCCTTGCATGGCGGTGTGTCAACGCCTTGGACCGAGTACGTCAAGTATCTGCCGCCGCAGGTGCCTGTCACGACCCTTTGGACCGAGCAGGAGCGCGAAATGTTGAATGGCACATCGCTTGAGGTAAGTCTCTTCTCTTTCTTTCGTAGTCACATAGTCCATCTCCTAGAGGCCTATCCGCCACACCCATCGGCCGGTCAGCAGGGGCCCTTCAGTTCCCAAACTTCCCTTCAATTACATCTCACATCATGTCACAACTTCCATGTCACTGGATGGGAAACGCATCCGTCCATTAGCACATCATATCTCCAGTCAAAGCAGTTCCGATCCACTAGCCAAGGAGTTTGCGGCTGAAAGGAGGCGACTCGGCACACCACAGGCGGCGGGTTACCATACAAGGGCTACTTTCTGACGGACACTAGTCGGCTACGGCTGCCAAGATTGTTGCCTTGACCGACGAGTTTGACGAGCTCCGCGAGATGTCTTCCTCGTTGCCTTTCTGGAACGAATTGTTTTGGGAAAGCGATAAGGTTTCCCTTATCGACTGGGCTCGCGTCGATGCATGGTTTCGTTCCCGATGCCTGGAGCTTCCCAAATCGGGCGAGGCCATGGTTCCGGTACTGGATTTGGCAAATCACTCATCCGAGGCCAATGCGTACTACGAAGAAAACAGCAAGGACGAGGTGGTTCTGCTCCTGCGACCCGGCTGCAGGGTCTCGTCTGGGGAAGAGATGACAATCTCGTACGGGGATGCGAAATCCGGGGCAGAGATGCTATTCAGCTATGGGTTCATCGACCCCGCGTCAGCCGCGGACCGCATCACGCTGCCCTTGACACCTCTTGAGGACGATCCGCTAGGCAAGGCGAAGCTGCACATCTTCGAAGGGCCCCCGACTGTGGAGTTTGTCCGGACTGATGGCTCCATCAGCTGGGAAAGCCCCTTTGCCTACTTTATGTGCCTCAACGAGGAAGACGGCCTGTCGTTTCGTGTCTTACAGGACACCGGAGGATCACGGGAGCTAAAGTTGTTCTGGCAAGAATATGATGTGACAACGACGACAAGAGCTTTCAATCAACACATCAACGGGCATCCGCTTGCTCAAATCTTTCGTCTTCGAGTGGTTACCGTCTTGCAGGACCTGGTGGCCGGCCAGCTGGAGCGATTGGCTACTGGTATGTCACTGGAAGATTTGGATGAGTCTCTGAACGAGGGAGGGCTCGTTTGCGGGACGTGCATCAACGCAGCCGCTACGCTGAGGGAGCGAGAGACCAGCTTATTGGAAGCTACCATGAAGGCTCTCCAAGATCAAGTGAGTTTCTCTTCTCCATCGACGGGTCCTCTGCCCAGTATCAGGGCTGCAGTCAAATCTTACGATTCTCGGCCCATTTCCTTCATCGACCGCTTTTCTCTTTCGAGACTCCTGCATTCCTTCTGGATTCCTTCTGTGTCCCCGTCCCAAGTGGCTGCCCGTTTCCCCGCGCGTGGTGCCAAGGCTAACAAGGATGGGCGACGTGCCCCAACCTTGCAGAAAACACGACTTCTTACAGACGAAAACGTGGTGGCTTATCTCGGATCGATGGAAGATACCCAAAACGACTTAGCGGAAGGCGAGGCATCCAACGACGAGGAAGACTTCAGTTAGAGAGGGAGGGTCAGGCGAAGCCATGCGGCCGGGTCGATCCATTCGGCACTCATAAAATTGGGCGCTCACTTTCGCGCCGAAGCCCAGAGGGAGAGGTCTCGACTCACCTTAGCAGAATTAGCTGTTGCGAAGTACGGCGGTTGAGACCAGCGGCGGAGGACACATCACGGAGCTTATAGGGGGTCTTATCCTGGATAATTCAAAGCTTGTTTCAACCAGGGCGTGATGCTCCTCCGGCAACTTTTCGTCTGGGGAACATTGCATGCTGTCAACTAGCAATCTCATTTTCGTGGATGAGATGAGATATGAGTGAACACAACCAGCGACATATCTCCGGTTGTCCCGCGTTTGTCGTCTAGTATATGCCGATACAGCCTTTACAATCGCCGCAATGCCAGCATCCGACGTCGTCGGCAGTGGGTCTCCTAGAGCGAACCTGTCTCGCCCCAATTTCTTCTTCAGAATGCTCTTAGCCAGGAGTTGTCTGTCTCGATAAGGCTCAGACATGGCTTTGGCAGTCAGCAACGTCGTGGCCGGACCCACATGCAAAGGAGATCGATGTAGCTTGGCCATCTTCGGAAACGGGCCTTCAAAAAATCAATTGGAGGCTCGATTGATTTGCAACAGGATAATGTCTGCGGCAGGAAAGTGACATTTCTGGCTGAATTCGAGCCCTGCAAGAGCAATAATAAACACTTGCAGTATGTTCTGAGTAGAGAGCCGCGGGGGAGGGCACGCCGAGCAGTGGGTGATCCACGCTGTGTGGTATGCTACCCCCTGGACCCTGTGGAGGAGCAGAAGCAAGACGGGTCGGGATGCGGCGTGCGAAGATGGGGGGCCTTTGCCCTGTCCATGCATGAACGAGCTGTCACGATGAAGCGCGGCAGTCCGCCTTGCAAGGCAACAAAGGTCTCAACACAATGACTTGTTGTTCCTGCTGTTTCCGACTCTGCATCTCAACGGATACGTTTTGGAAAGACGCCTTGCGTGTTCGGAGACGCTGCAGTGCCTGTCTGTCCGTGTTCCAACCTGCGTCTGTGGATCGCCAACAGTGGGGACCGGGGAAAGGATTGCGGGAGGAGGGCGTCATCCTCCATCGGCCACGGTTTTGGGTTAGTGCAGGACATACCGGTGGCCCTGATCGACGAGTATGGGGTACTCCAGGACTGAAACCGGGTGCTTCAGACGGGGTACTTTGTGGCGTGGTTCCAGCTTCTTTCTGTCTCGCCTGTGAGGCGAACCTTTTTGGCATGACAGGATGTCTATTCCATCCGATCCAAAAAAGGGAGAACAATAACCTCTTTTTGACTTTGTACAAATTCCATCTCCTGGGACGGGATGGTTTTAAGTTAACGAGGCAAGTCCGTTTCCCCGAAGGGGGACCGAAAGGAACCAACGGGCCAGGAAGAGTTCCACCGGAAAGCAAACGATCACGACAACAACTCGGAGGCACACGTGAGCATCCGGAATTTTGATCCTACCGCTCAGCCGAAGCCGGTTGGCCTGATGGCGAACGGCGGAGAACGTAGACGACGAGGAAGAACCCGCGCTCCGCAGAACATGGCTTCGCTTTCTCGACTAGCTCGACAGCTTGACATGCTCGGGAGGGCGGTCTCAAGCAGCCAGACGGCATCAGTATTTGCAGATTGCGGTACGGCGTTCCTCAACTGGTGCCGGTTTAAAGAACGTTCTTCATTGCATCACTAAAGCGTCACCGAGTCAGGATTGTGTAAGCTCTTGTCGAGCGATCCGCCGCATCTTGAAAACCTGATGGACTGCTCTCTCCTTCAATGGATGACTGGATTCTGAGTGGTTGAGCCATCACCAAAAGCATCACAGTGTCTGCAAGCCCAACTTGGCTGGTTTGACGGCTCTTGGCCCACACGGCTCGTGAGGGAAGATCGCGACGGAATCCCTCGATGACGAGGCATCACCGGGTCCTTGGAGTGTCAGTCCAGGTCGATCGTCGGAGCAGCATTGTAGAGCTTGAAGAAGAGTGGCCCAGTCGTTGGTGATTGGCCACTCACCTCAACGCCGGGCGACCTTGCAACGACTATCGCGGCCGAGCGTCGCGGTGGGCTGGCACACTGGAAAGGAGGCGGCCACTGAGGACAGTTGACGGGCTTGGGACATGTAATCCAAGCGGACACTTTGGGTGGAGAAGGCACTGAAGAGGAACCCCAAAGGGCGGTACGGGTTGCGTGGGCCAAGCAGCTTGGTCAGGCGGCGACGATTGGCCACCAGTGACAAAGCAGCGATCGTCGACCGATCCGACATATCGCGAAATGGGCCCCGGAACGAGTGTGACGGTACGAACCTCTCATCCACGGCCCCTGCCCCGGATTTTCTCCAGTCTTTTTGTTGTCTGCGCCCCACCCCCCAGTCGCGCCAACCCTCCTCCTTTTCCCCAGACTCCAGCTCACCATTTCCCAGTTCCTGTTCTTGCCGAACATTCAAAGTTGCAAGGTCTGTTACTTCTCCCTTGCTTTGTCGCCCGAGGTTTGCCGTGCAGACCTGTCCGTGGCCGGCGAAAACCTGGGGAAACCGGGGAATGGTGGGAGGGCTTGGCTCGGACAAGGGGCCAGCTCGAAGATGGCGCTTGTCCATGACTGGGTTCTTCATGTTGGCAACGCCGCAGCAACAGCGAACGAAAAGTAGGCTCTGGGTGTGGGGTCATTTCGAAGGGTCTAGAGCCTAAAAACGCAGAGAGAGTCGAGAAACAGCCTGGAAAAGACCGGAGAGCATGTAGAGGAGGGTTAGAACTGGCAGATAACCCCCGCTTCCGGGGTCAAGTGGTGTCATGGCTGCGTTTGCTACACTAGACGGCTTTTTGCGTTGAGGGTCGCGGGGCTTCCTTGCAGGGTTGGCTGCATCATTTGGGAGGTACCGATGGGTTGGAAAGGGCATGTTGGTGTTTCTGGCTAGGGTGTATCAACAAGACACCCTACGACGCGCGGATTGGTTTGGTACTTTGGAGAAGATGCCGGATGGACAGGAGCCGACGAGGCACGCCGACGGACAATATCATCGTGGCGCGAGTTGTGTGGTGGTGTGCTTCTGCTCTGCTTCTGGCGCCTGTCTTTCTGGACGGACCGCGCTCCTACCGAGAGTGGTGTAAGCTGCAAGCTACGGTCTGTCTGCCGTCTGCCGTCTGCCGTCTGCCGTCAACTTTGAGGACACTGGCGCGGGCTGTTCACTAACGATGTGGACTCGACTAACGCGAGCTGGTTTTGAGGGTGAGGAAGGCAAAGTAGGCTGGCAAAAGGTACTTGGGTTCGCAAACCAAAAGTCGTGCGCGGAGCACACATTGTGTGCTGGGGATCGAGAGTGGAGCCTGCGGCATAAGTACTTAGCGCAGGTCGAGTACCAATTGCCAAACGACGATTGGCTCCCCTCACTTTGACTAGCGTCCCTTCTGCTTTCCACCCCAAGATTTTCCCAACGTTCAGACACGGCGTCTCCCAGCAGACCCCAGGCGGCGCAGCTCTTCCCCCAGATTCTCCCCCTTCCTTGGCCCCCGCCCGACGGGGTGCCTCTGCTGTGAGCGAGTGCGCGTGAGTCCGCTGTGGCAGCCAACCAGTGTGTAGTGCAGCATCCTCAGTGCGAGCAAAGACTCAAGAGGCAAGACCAGGCTGGGAGCTGTGCCAGTGCCAGTGCCGGTCCCGGTCCTATGCCCGGTATACCTACAGCAACACTCCCGGCAGGCCTGCTACACGTATACAAGCATGTTACATACTAGTACAGGTACGCTACCGTGGACGGTACATGTACTCACCATCCTCGTTTCCATGAGGGGATGAGTCGCTGTTTCTGACTTTCCAGCTGCCCCCTCTCCCCCGGTCCCGCCCCGGCCACCCCCCCGTCCACGGGGTCTTTTCTGTTCAAGTCCCTCTCCCCACGGCACCCCAGGCGGCTTTAGTGTGTGCCGTCCAGTGTCCAGTATCCATGGCCGTTTCCTACTAAGGTACTCTCCACAGTCGCACATCCCTCCCCACGACCACCTTTTGTTCTTCTCTTCCTTTTTCCCTCACACACACCCCCGACATTCCGACTCCGACTCAACATCTCCAGCTCCTCTCTGTTCCTCCTCCTCCACCTCCACTTGTGTACTGTACTCTGCTAGCCCGCCGCTTCCGAGTTGCAGACGGAACCTCTTCGCTCTTCCCCTTTTCTCTCTGTTGTATCTTTGGCTTATTGACTGGGAAGACTGGTGTTCTCGCGGACCTACTCGCTTCTTTTCCTAGTAACTAAAGATACCATCCATCTGCAAACCCTACGACCACGACATCTACGGGAGAAAAAACTACCGGTGGCTTTCTGAGGAGGAACGTGATTTGCATGCGAATGTTCGATCCGCCACGCGCCGCCCAATACACTTGAACGAGCCCACGAGACAAACGACACTACCCAAAAAACAGCAACCCACCCGCCGAAGCCTCCGGGGCTGACGCAGTAGACGCCTACTACCACCTCTTTCGACGCCACCAACCCGCGAAATCACTAAAGAAAGACTGCCAATCGCACAACGAGGTGGGACGCCATCATGCCTGGAATTCTGCCCATGAAAGTGATCAAGGTGGGCACCAGCTCTCAGAGCCGGATAGCCCAGGCCTGCGATCGGTGTAGGAGCAAGAAGATTCGCTGCGACGGCATCAGGCCGACCTGCTCGCAATGCGCCAACGTTGGCTTCGAGTGCCGCACAAGCGACAAGCTGAGCCGCCGCGCCTTCCCCCGCGGCTACACCGAGTCTCTCGAGGAGCGCGTGCGCCAGCTTGAGAATGAGGTCAGAGAACTGAAAGACCTGCTGGACGAGAAGGACGAGAAGATCGACATGCTGTCAAGGATGCACGGGAACCACAGCCACGCGGCCCATCGCAGCCCTTCTGTCGCAGCCTCGGCGCATTCGCCCGCATCAGCGGCCGATGCGAGGAAAGACACCGGGACCCCGGCCAAGGAGGATACTTTCCGCGTGCAGGCGTCGCCGTTGTTGCTCGGTGTCGAGAACTCAGACTCATACTTTATGGGGCCGTCGAGCGGCCGTGCCTTTATCGGTTCGTACTACCACTGCCGTCATCTCCCGTGCGCCGTCCCGTCTCGCCCGGGTTCGGCGGCCTGAGCGAGAATGAGCTTTTTCTTTTTTGCTAACACGAGATGACAGAGGCGTTCAAGCGCAAGATGCAAGAAAATGGCAAATCTTGTTCAGATTTCAACCCAGAAGCCTTTTTGCACATCCAGGGCTGCCATCCTCTTACGGCAAAGTCGCCGGACAAATCACTGCGGGTGCCGCCGCGTTTGTTTTCCGACCGCTGTGTCAATGTCTACTTCCAAGAATGGGCGCCCTTGTTCCCTGTGTTGCACAAACCGACGTTCCTCCATATCTATGAGGAATTCGTCTCCGACCCGGAAAAGGTCAAGAACAACCACAAGATCGCCCAGCTGTATCTGGTCTTTGGCATTGCGGCACTGGGTAGCGATCAGCCCGACCTCGAGCAGATTGCGGCCTGTGAGCAGCAATGGCAAGGCGCCGTCGAGGCCGTCCTCATGGAGAACACCATGGTCACCCTGCAGTGTCTCGAGTTGGCCCTCCTCTATTGTATCGTGAGAGCAGATTACAAGCGCCTCCAGCACTACAAGGGCATCGCGGTGGGCTTGTCTCACCGCCTCGGGCTGCATCAGAGCCAGAAGCGCTTCTCTTTCGGCGCGCTCACCATTGAGACCCGCAAGAAGGTCTTCTGGACGCTGTACACCTTGGACTGGTAAGTACCGTCATTCGTAGTGAGGATTCTTGACTAACAGGCAGTAGTTTCTCTGGAGCCATTCTCGGCCTGCCGAAACTGCTCAAGGAGGATGAGATCCACACGGAGTACCCGTCAGATACCGACGACGAGTACGTGACTGAGAAAGGCTTCCAACCAACTCTTCCCGGCGAGTACACTCGTCTGTCAAGCGCCCTCGCACTCTTCCGCTGCTGCCGGATCCTCGCCAAGGTCATGGAAAAGAACTACCCAGCAGCTACGTCTCACGAGCTGTCGTTGCAGCAAATGTCTGCCATGGAGGCTGAGCTCGATGAGTGGTGCGAATCTCTGCCCACCCATCTCAAACTCACCTTCAAGCAAGACAAGCCTTCGACCGACGTCACCGGAAGCCGGTCACCGTTGCTCGCGCTTGCATACTACTACACCAAGACGCTCATCTTCCGCCCTGCGGTCGGCTCATCGCTTGGCCACAAAGCAGCACCCGCGCTGATGTCGATTGCCGAGTCTGCTAAGCACGTTGTCCAGATCATCCAATTGCTTGAGGAACGCAACATGACCTTCTCCTTCTGCCTCAACAAAACAGATACCCTGGTGCTCTGCGGCGTCACTCTTCTGTATCAGAGCTTTGAGCTGAAGCAGGACAGCATGATGCTGAAGGATGTGGAGCGCCTCGTCAACAATGTCCTCCAGATTCTCACAAAAGCGAAGGCTCCAGGGTATTTGGACCTTAAACGCGTAGCCGGCATACTAGTCCGACTCGACGAGGCCAATCTGTCCACTCCGCCGCAGCAGAGTCCCGAAGCGTCCATGCCCGCGCCGCAAAGGTCATCGCCCCCCGCGTCAGCGCCCAAGAAGAAGTCACCTCAACAGACTCTCGGTCGCTTGCCAAGTGCCGCCGCTAGCGAGAGCGACCTGATCCAACAGCAGGAGAAGATGCGCCGCATGACCATGCCCAGCATCCATAGCCGTCCAGAACTGTACCGATCCCGCTCAAAGCCGTCGTTCGACAACCTGCAACAGCAAGACATGGCCGCCCGCCGCGACCAGCGGCTCTCCATGTCCCAAATCTCCAACCGCATCCGCACGTCATCAAAACAGAACCTTGATTACCTGTCCCTAAGCAGCACGCCCAACGGCTCCTCGCCACCGTCTCCAACCACGGTACGTCTGCACCAGCACATCCTAGCCGCAGCACACCAGAACCTCTACGCCCAGCAGCAGCAGCAGCAGCAGCAGCAGCAGAGACAACAGCAACCGCAAAAGATCCCCGGCGTGTCCCCGTCAGAATGGGAAGCCCTTCTGGGCTCTATGGATGGCGGGTTGAACAACGTCTACGACGCCATCTACGGCGGCGGAGGCGGCGCCTTGCCGACAATGGGCGAGACGCCGGCGTCATCGTCGACGGGGTTAGACAGCTGGAGTCCTGACTCGTGGGACCTGGCCAATTTCAATATTGGTGATTTTGGTACGAACCCAGCACCGCCGCAGAGCGTGCTGAGCGTGAGTGAAGAGAGCCTCAGTTCGGGGGAGGACCTGACGAGCGATATAAATCTGAGCGTCAGTAGTCTGGAGTACCGGAATGCGTTGCTCGCGTCGTGCGGTGCGAATGGTGACGGGCTGTTTCTTGATGGGCTAGATGGGAATTATGGATTGTGAGACGGGGTATGAATAGCGAGAGGTGTTTTGTGTTAAAACTCGGATATCGGGATTCTGGTAGGCTTTCTGGCGGCGGACCGCCTTGGGAAGGATGGGACGAATGAATTGGGATAAGCAGGCTTTGAATTTGGGACAAGGTCATATATTTGGCTTCGATTTGACACTCGGAAGCAGGCTTTGGATATATAAATTTTTGATTGTGAACTTCTCAAAATATTGATCTTTGACATTTGTCGGACATTTGATAACTGACTGACTTGTGCGGTGCCGGGTGTTGCTCTCTGGCCTTCTTCAGCTTAGCACAACTTACTATTCTTCAAGGTTCAAAGCGAGTGGATATTTTCAGGATAAGAAGCAAACACCCTCATGGTTTCTCGGATATGCTCAAACCGCGCTGACTTTGCCTGTCTCTGGTTTCTGACTCCGAACTGGAAAAGGCCTTGGCCGTATCGAGTCGACGAAAACAAGCCAATGGTCATACCATGACGCTGGAAGTATGCATTGGTTTTGACAAGCCATACGACGTCTTCTCAAGACCCTTGTTTGCTTCTTCGCTCAGTCCACTCGCCGCGTCTTCTTATCATCTAGCGGATCTACTTTGGCCCTCTCTTGTAAAAGTATCGACACACGTTCTTATGCAGCCTCTACACCCCAAAAACAAGTGTATCCTCTCTCTGTCTTGTGTGTATCGTATCCTTCATCTTGGCTCCTGTCCTTTCGTCTTGGTGGCTTTCCAACCTGGTTCCGGCGGAGAAAACCTCCGCGTGCTGCCCCGCACACTGTAGCTCGCAATCCTGGAAGCCTCTGCTCTGCGTCATCGTCACGTCCTCACAGCCTCAGCGTCTTGGCCGTCTTCGGCCCCGGCGCGACGAGCCCGAACCGCGCGACGATCATCAGCACCGGCGTGAACAAAAGCACGAGGGCCTGCACGCCGACGACTTGGAGGTACAGCCTCAGCGCCCGCCTCCACGTCCCGTCGCGGACGCGCCCCGCCCTCCTGGCCGCCCGCGCCTCCGGCTCTTCGCCCGTGCCTTTCGGCTTGGCGTCGTCGTCGTTGTCGGGCCCGTTGCCGCCCTTCCACCGTCGGCACACCTCGAGAAACAGCTCGGGGTCGTCCGTGATGACGCCGTCCGCGCCGGCGCGGATGCTCCACTCCATCCACTCCTCGTCGTTGACGGTCCAGACGAAGAGCCTCCTGCCGGCCTTCTTGACGTCTCGGATGAAGAGCTTCCCCACGGGCCCGACGAGCGCCTTTTGGAACATGTTGAAGGACAGGTTCGGCTGCGAGGGGGAGAGGAACTTGCGGGCGTAGAGCGGGGACCAGGAGATGAGCGCGAGGGGGTAGGTGGGCAGGATGGTGCGGACGTGGGTTATGTAGGGTTGCTTGAGAGTTATCAGCCTTTGGCGTGTGTGAAGGGGGCGAGGAGGCGGCAGGATGAAAGGAGGATGGGGGGCTTACGTTCCAGCAGCCGAACACTATCCTCTTCTCCCACGGCACGGGGCCCGGCGTCGAGGCAAGGACCTCAGCCACGCGGCCGAGCAGCTCCGCCGGCGGGTCGTCGGTCTGTTCACTCACGATATCAGCACTTGCATGCATACTTGACCACCGACTCTATCCACATCCATCACTCTCAAAAAAAAAAAAAAAAAAAAAAGGAAAAAAAAATTAACCAGAAAAAACCGAGCTATCAGCCCACGAAAAAAGAAAAAAAAAAAAACCACATCGGCGCATTCGTACCTTGATATCTAACAACACCCAAACACCCTCCCTGCCGGCCCCCTCCTCCGCCAAGAACACCAACAAATCCTCAAGCCGCGGCATCTTCTCCCCCGGCTCCCTCACCGTCCGCAGCGTCTCCAGGTACGCCCAGTCGCACTCGTTGATCTTCTTGTCGACGCCGAAACACCGCTTCAGGTTCCCGTCGTGCGAGAGCACCACGACGCCGTCCCGGGACAGGTGCAGGTCCGTCTCGAGCGCGTGCGCGCCGGCGTCGAGGGCGCCGCGGAAGGCGAGGAGGGTGTTTTCCGGGTAGAGAGACTTGAAGCCGCGGTGGGCTATCGCTTGCGGGAGGCGGCGGGCGGAGGTGGAGGCGGACGAGGGGGGTAGGGACGAGGCGAAGGACGCTGTACAGGTTGCGTGTTAGCTTTTTCGCTGCCGAGGGGAGGGTATGTGCGACGGCCGGGGGGAGGGGGACGAAGTACCCGACGGGATGGACGACCCCTCCCCGAGGAGAGGCTTCGTTTCCGAGGACATGGCTTCTTTGCTGTCGTTCTGGTTCCGGTCTCTCTATGGCTCAATGGGTTTTGCACTTCGCAGTGGAGGGATCTATCGAAACTCGTCGTCGCGAGATGGAGTGGTAGCGGCAGGCGCTAGGTATTAAGCTCGAGGCGAGACCCGAGCCTGAAAACATGAACCGAGGCGGGAAGAACGTTTCGCACGGAAGGAGATGCGATTCTATGTAAATTGTAGGGATGTCAGGAAAGGACATGCGCAGCCCCGGCTGCTTCGGTCAAGTCGGCTCTAAGCCCGTAGCCGCACGCGGTCGTGGGGTGATTCAATGGCCGACAGCGGGGCGCGCGCCTGGGTTTGGATTGACGACGACGACATGCTGGCGTGCCTCGGGGGTGCGAAATGCGGGTTGATGCGCTCTGCTGGGCCGATCCCACGTGTAGAAGCCAATGCGCCCGGATGGAGCTCTTTGCCCCTCCGCAGGCCCATTCCCACGCCGCCGACGGCACGGGGCGACAGCCTTAAGTCCGACCCCGCGGTGGGCGGCACTCTGCAGTAGCGCATTTGCAGTACCCCATCATTGGACCATGGACTTTTGAGCGACACCGAAAGGGGGCTAGATGAAGTGATGACGACTTCCCTCAAGCAGTCTGGATCATTCTCTGCCTGCTTGCTCGTATGAATTGCTTCGCTAATACCGCGGAATGCTTTTATCTTTAATCTACAACCCATTGCGCTTGGAGAGGTGAAAAGAAAAGAAAGAAAGTCCGTCGATGCTTGTGTAGACCGCCATTCCCTGCCCCTTTTATAGCAATATAGAAAACAGCCCAAGCCCAGCGACTGTTGGCAGCTATCCTCCTACAACCACAGTCCCTTAATCAATCTCAACATCAATGTCGAGGTCCAAAGCTCCGATAATGTCATCATCCATAAGGGGCTTGTGAATGGTCGGGATGCCCTTCTTCTCCTGATTCGCGGCCTGCAGCTTGGCCAGGTTGGGCAGCATGTTCTTCTCCTGAGCACCCATCTTTGGTGTTCCGTTTGCGGGCGTGCTCGCGTTGCTGTCCTTGCCCGACGGCTTCTTGGAGGCGTCGTTGGCATCGTGGATGAACTTCGCCTTGGTCCGCAATCGTCGCGAAAGATCGTTCTTGATGTCCTCGCCCCTCTCCAGTGCCGCCTCCAGCTTGCGCGCCTCGGCCTTCTCCTTGAGCTGCGCCCTCCGGACGTTCTCAGCGTTCTCGAGCCGGCGCTGACGGTTGATGTTGGCCAGGCGGTCCTGCTGCGACGTCGTGTTCGGCTTGGACGAGGAGTCGACGAGGCTCGTCTTGAATGCAAGCACGTTCGTCTTAAGATCGTCAAGCTGTTCCTGCAGTTCCTCCGCCTTGCTCGTGTTGCCTTTAAGTCGCGCAACTTCGATCTCCTGAGCGAGACGCTCGCGGAGCTTAGGGTCGAATTTTTTGCGCAGCGCGTTCTTGCGCTGGATACGCTCGTCGATTTCCGTCGTGGTGAGGTGATGGGCGATGAGCGCGTTGATGTCCTCGATTTTGTTGAGAAGGACCTGCTTCTTGGGAAGGGTGAGTCCCTCGGACTGGATAACCTTTTCGTACCGATTGTACTCGCGCTGCGCATATTAGTCTGACGAACCTCCAACCAAAAAAGAAAAAAAAGGGGGGGGGGGAGCATACCTCAGTGAATGGCCGATCTGACAGGAAAATGAAAGGAAATGGCCTTTCTGCCTTGCCATGTGCCGCCAGGACGTATTGGTCAGTGACAAATGAGCCACCCGGACCGGTCATAGCGTATGGCTTGCCAACAGTGATGGCTGTAAGAGGTCAGCATCTGTACATCGTGTATCAGGGGACCGTCGAACTCACATTGAATGCGCGCCATGCGGTACTCGTCCTGGCCCGTCTTGGGGTCGGGGCCAATACTGATGCGAACATAGCATCCAATCATGGCCGTCTCGAAACCAGGGTTGAAGCAGTACTCAGCAAAGCGGCTCTTTCCGACACGGACACGTTCGAAATCGCGGATATCGGGGGGCGGCAGCTCGCGCGCGACAATCTCGTCGTCGGGCGATCGCGACTTGTGGTGCCGACGGCGGTCGCGCTCCTCCCAATCACCTCCCTCATCACTGTCCTGGTCTCTGTAATCGTCGTGTGGCGACCGGGCTCCCTTCTGACGATCCTCCTCGCGGCGACGGGCGCGGTCGCTCTTCTCCGCACGAGCGCGACGCAGCGTATCTATCGCAGACGTCTTACCGTCGGTGCGCGGCCGCGAGTTCTTGCGCGAGGCGTCCTCGAGGTCGGCAGCGTCGGCACTGCGCTTCTTCAACTTCTGCTTCTTCTCCTCGTTCTCCTGCTTGCTGACCAGCTGGCGCAACATGCGGTTCTGTCGGTGGCGCTCGATCTCGGCTTGGCGCTCCGCGAGCAGCGATTCTCTCTCGACCTCACGCATGGCCATCACCTGTTCCTTCTCGGCAAGGCTTCTGAACATGCCATCGACCGGGTACTTGTCTTCTTCATCATCGTCGTGGCCGGCTCTATGCGGCTCGGCTTCGGAATCAGACTCATCCATGGCGGCGGATCCGATCGAGTTGGGGCTACCGGGCGCTGAGAAGCTGAATCGCATTGTGTTAGCGGCGCGAATAGCAAAGCAGGCAGTGGAAAGCGAATATAAAACCGCGCGCGAACTGGCAAAGCGATGCGAAGTAAAATGAGTTCACTTTTGGCCTTGGGTGGGTGGAAGCGCAAGGCGAAGGTCGAAAATGCGCCTAGGCGAGTATGTAAATGGGAGAAACTTACGCCTCTCCTTCCTCCTCTGAGTCGTCCCCTCCCGCGTGCTTTTTCGCCTTCTTTGCCACGGATGTTTTCGCGGCCGCCTTGGGCGGTGGTGATGTCGATTGCGCCCTGCTCTCCGCCTCCGTCATCACCTCCTCCTCATCAGAGGACTCACCGCCGCCCGCAAGAGCCAGAAGCTCGTCATCTATGTCGGCCATGGTGAATTACGGATAGCTAGGCGGTCGTATAAAGGGGCCACAAGTGCCCGCAGCAGGCGAATCGAGGAAATTGGCGACGAGACGTTCGTTTACGCGATTGTCTATCGATACAGAAATGATTCTAAGCTGCTTCAAGCCGCACGGGCGATTACAGCGCTGTTACAATTAGTATAATAAAACGGATGGTCTGGAAAAGGTAAATGGTGATGGTCTGGTAGTTGGAATAAAACTTGCAAGTCTGGCTCCTATTCACAGCCTTGGGACACTGTCGTCGCGAGCGCGTACATGATTGGCTGGACTTGTGTCATTGAGCTGCACAAAGGTGGATCGTCGGAGCATCGGGTTGTGCCCATCCGATCTGGCGTGACGTCAGCCAATCAACACGCGCAGCGGCCTCGGCACCCGCCGGGGTCTAGTCGTTCGATATCATTGACATCTTCATTTGCCTTCAGCCAAGTTCAAGCTCCAAGTAGGGGACTACTCACCTGCAAACCACACAATGGTGTCAACACGATTATTGTTGAGGCCGTACAGCGGCCTCATCAGGCTCAGTGCGCACAATGCGCATGCGCCGGCTATTTGCGTTTCGCGCAGACAGCTTTCTACTACTCCCAATTCGCAGGCCGAAGCGACAGGCGCAGCAGCGCCTCCTCGTCGCAAACCCTTAACGCAGGAGCAGCGGGATTTCCTTTCCTCTGCAGTAAGCTCAAAAACTGCATTCCTACAAACCACAGGTACTAACAATGGCCAGCTTCGTGTCAATCAAGCCGGAGAATTGGCCGCGACCCGGATTTACACAGCTCAGACCCCTCCGATCGTCAATCGACACCCGCACCTGAGGCCTCTGATGGCACACATGTACGAGCAAGAGGAGGGTCACCTCAAGACATTCAACTCGCTCATCCACAAGCACCGCGTACGCCCGACCGCGCTCTACCCTTTATGGCAGCTCATGTCGACCGGTCTAGGTTGGAGCACGGCAGTAATGGGTCGGGAGGCGGCAATGGCTTGCACAGAGGCCGTCGAGACGGAGATTGGTGACCATTACAACAACCAGATTCGGACTTTGCTCGAGATGGTTAGTGAGTGGGAGGCCGAGGGCTACGAAGTTGGACCAGAATTCACCGATCTTATCAAGACGCTGCGGCGCATTCGGGACGAGGAACTGGAGCACCTTGATCACGCCGTCGAGCATGATGCTAAGAAGGCAGAACCCCACTGGCTGCTGACCGGCGTCATCCGAGCAGGTTGCAGAGGTGCCATTTGGGTGAGCGAGAAGATATAATAAAGGCTGTAATGTAAGACTGTGTACAGTACATGTAAAAACAAGGGCCGAAGCCATACGAAGAGAAACAATGCGACGAAAGAACCCTGCGACGCCGAGAAGCCACCTCCCAACTCCGTACAGTGTGTAAATGTTTCATACGACGACTCAGCTATATAGAGAGGCTTTGTCTATCAGGTCGATGAGACCATCCTCGACTTTGGATAACACCTAGTTGCTGAAGTGAAAGTTAGTCTCGGATCATGTATATATGGGAGTAGACACTTACTAAATTTGCAGGGGCGCGACGCCGTCCACTTGGAAACCCCAGTTGCCGTTCTGCTCTTCGGTGAGCAGCCAGTCGTAGGGAAAGTTGACGACGTGTCCTTGGATCATGCTCAGCAGCTCCTCTGCCTCAGCTCTTCCGAGCACCTCTTCGGGCGGCATGCCACGCCGGCTGCCCTTAGTAGTGGCCCGTCGGCGGCGTCTAACCGATCCTTGGGCTTGTTGAGCTGGGATGCTCACATCTCTGGAAGGAGGCTTCTCCAGAGGGGAAAATGTTGCCCTCCTCTCCCTGCTCTTTTCCCGTGCTGGTTCAAGCATGCTGGCATCGGCAGTAGGGCCTGTCTCAAACGCAGGGAACGGAACATCCCCAGCAGGGAGAACAGGCGAAGGGGCATCCAATGGACGCGGAGGAGCATTCGCCTTCTCTGCGTCTGTGTTGGGCCCAGCTCTTGAACCGGGGTGTTCAATCTTCTCATTCAACTCGTGGTCATCTCCAGGGATGACGATCCGAGGGTGGTTCGAGTGATTGGTCTTGACGTGCAGCTTCTCTTCAGCCTTCTCAGCGGCAGCGTTAGTGACGGCGCCAGGACCTGGCACCCCAACGCCAGCGCCTCCGCCCGCCACGGGGGATTGATGACGATTCAGGTTGGATTCTCCATCGTCGGTCTTGGTCTTTCCTTCCATGCTCTCTCTAAATCGCTCCGAGTAGGATACGGCCTCTCGGTAGTCGGGCCACGTAAGCACTTCTGAATCAGGCATGCAGCGGAAGACGCGACGGTACAGCTTCGTGTTGTTTTCCGCCACTCTGTTCCAGATATCATCGAAGAAGGATGAGTTGACCGGGTCGCGCATGCAGTCCTTATCAATATGCGCGGGCCTGATATCGGCAGCCAGAGGATGTAACGGCCCGTTGGTTGGCTGGCCGCTCTGATCCAAGTGAACAGGGGGACCCCCAATGTCCGTATCGTCCACAGCAGGCAAAGTGGGTAGTCCTGCCGTTCGAGGCAGACCAAGCTGGTCGGTAGTCCGTCTGTTGAGAGCTGGGATAGGCGGCAGAGCATCGTTACTAACACCACCTTCTTCCTCCGCGTGGTGATCGGCTGACGGTTTGCGCTCATGTGGCTGCATTGGCGACTCCAAAGTACCCTTTCCTTCTGAGTATACATCACGAATGAGAACCTCGCGGCCATTGACGATGATCGAGTCTCGTCCTTGGTCGAGTCCAAGTTGGGCTGCATCCTTCCAGTGGTCTTTGCCGTACCCGGCGATGTCCATGATGTGAGCTTCATTTCCGGACACGCGGTCATCACGCTCTTTGCCCTTAGACAAAGAAGATACAGACGATGCTTCATCGACCACTTCGTCGGGTTCTACGATGGCATCATGATTGAAGCTTGGGGCTTGACCTGGCATCGCTGGTTTGGCCGGCTTCCCATCCGCGTGCTGCCCGCTTGAGCCAGCAATAGGGGGCGACTCCACATCGTCTGCGTAGATCTGATCCATCTCCGCTTCGTATTCAGCCTGGCGGTCCATGTCGGCCTGTCTCTCCTCCTCCAAGATCTCGTCCACATCCAATCCGAGATGTTCCCGCATCAGGCGGAGCCGCAAAGTGTGCGCGAAGCGACCGACGCGATAAGGCCTACCGGCCATTGTGGACCAAATCATGTCGGTGTCGCGAACGACCGCAGCAAGCTCAGAGTCACGGTTTCCGAGCATCGATCGTTCGTTGATATTGGCGGAGCCAATGAGCGCCACTCGATCGTCTACGATGATACACTTGGCGTGGATGTAAAGCTGCTCGGTGACGAGAGCGTTGCGGGCACCAATCTTGCCCCATTGTCGCAAACTGTAGAACTGGATGTAATCCTCGGGTTCGACACCGGCAGCACGGAGACGTGAGAAGATGGACCCATCCCCGCGACAGATGCTGCGGTATTGGCATTGAAGAATAAGTCGGACACTGGTTCCTTCCTGCTCATCAACGGTGTTCTGAAATCCGGGCATGAGAGGAATGACAATGCATGCTTTCCAGTCTTCGTCATTCTCATGTGCCCTAATGATCCGCTCAACCAGTGCATCACCAATACGGTTGACGATCTTCGTGTTAAAAGCTTCGGTGCTCGTGATGAAGAATTGGTTTTCAATGTAGACAAAATGGTCCGAGTCTTCGATCATCTTGACGTATGCATTCTGAATGCTGCATTCTGTGTGCTCGATTCCGAGAGACCAATTGGCTGACGATCTCAAAATCTGTACCTCACAAGTGCCGGTCAGGCCAAGAGCGTCAAGCTCTGCCATCTTTACGTCAGGGGGTGGGAGCAGGAATGGCAAGGGACGTGTCGTCTTCCTCCCTCTCTTGACGTAGTTCCATCGTTGAACGAAGTGTCTCGTCAAATCTCTAGCCGGTTGACCCACGACCTGCATGGCAATGTCATGCCACGGCATTCTGGGAACCTTGCTTCTGTCGTACATCTCTTCATATGGTTCGTCGAGCTTGAAAAAGTCCTGGACTCGAGGGTTGGAGTAATCCTTTCCGGGGAAGAGTTGGCAATGTTCGGCATCCTTTGGTTGCTCACTGTGCTCGAAACCTGTCGGTTTGTCGTCGGTGATTGGATGCTGCGGACAGTCCCAACGGCCAAAACACAAGTCAATGCCGCCAACAAAAGCCACGTCATGGTCGACGATACAAAGCTTCTCGTGGTGGGCAAAGAAGAACTGGTTTTTCTTGAACTGGTTCGGAGACCGCTGCACAAAGATGTTGGGGTGAAGGTTCAGGAGGGAGTATTTGGTGTACTCCGAGTCTATAGGAATAGCTGCCTCGACATTGCGGTAGACGATGACGAAAATCTTGACACCCTCCCGGGCCTTACGCTGCAGAAGACGATCCAGACGCCACTTCTGGCTAATAGCCGCCGGACGTCGCATGTAAAGCTCTGGACTGAGCCACCAGTCGTGGATGTAGATGACATCGCGGGCCATGCTGATTGCGCGAGACACGTTCCACATGTAATCTCTGCCATCCACAAGCCACTGCGCGAATACGCCAGTTCGAATGGGGGCGAAGCTATCGAAACGGTTGATGTCATGCCACTTGGTCTGCTTGAGCATCTCTGCGATCGAGTCTTCGAATTGCTTCATGATGTGCTGGTTTCTCGAGAAGAGCTTGACCTTGCGTTCGGCGGTATGGAGTGTCAGAGTATGATGCTTCTCTACATCAGCCTCTTCTGTCAGGTCGATCTCCTTGTCCTCCTTGGTCTTGCCCTTGGACAACTGTTTCAATGTGCTCTTCTTGGAAACAATGCGAAACTTGGAGTCCACGAGATAGACATCGTAGACGCTCATCTTCTCTGGTGATTCGACGCAGACAATGTAACTAGACCGCACGAGGAACCACTTGCGACTGTGACGAGCAATGACCTTCTTTGGTGTCAAGACTCGACGGAAGTCCATGCCTTTGGACGACTGGATGTGCAGGTAGCACTCTTTGCCGTGATAGCTGCCTTCAGCAGCCAGACGCACACCCAGGGCAGACAGTTCCAAGAATTTACAAAGGCGGTTGCTGTCTGCCCGGAACATCAACCACCGGATCATGTCCTGTAGGTATTTTTCCAACACCCTTCTTTGTCGTTCAAAGTACCGTTTGCGTGACTGGATGAGATCGGCTTGGTTCTCTCCTCCAGACTCACCAGGTTCGGTAAGACCAGTCGACTTCCTACGCATACCGAGCATGCCAAGGCGGGACTTCTTCCTGACACCTGGGCCGGCCCGCCCACCCTCCCACTCGCTTGCTGTGCCCTCTCCGGCGGTGCCCTCAGCGGCCGTGCCTTCACCAGCAGTTGCTTCGCCTAGGTCGTCGCCCCGAAGGCTTGCGCCGTCCTCCTCGTCGCTGTCGTCTTTGTTACGGGCACTGCGGAGATAAGGGAAGGCGCCCCAGGGGAATTTGGGCATTTTAGGTCGAGCTCCCACATCGGCGCGTCCGTGCAAGTACTTATCGTTGCTCATCGCCAGCTTGTATCGCACATGCAGGTTATATATGTCTTTGAGCGTTCTGATGATGGTCCATTTCATTCGGCTTGGACCGCTGCCATACTCAAGATCCATCGTGAAGACCCAATGTCGCTCGCTATCGTCATCGGATTCGGGTTGGCTGTCGGTTATACGCAGACGCACCTGTTCGAGGAGGACTGGAATTCGCTTGTTGCCGTGCTCGTCCCTCTGGATCATGCTCGCAAGCATGAGAACAGCAGGGGCACCGGCCCGCAACTCTGCCATGAGCTCGGCTGACTTGGCGAAGTCGAAGCGGTCCTCCTTCTTCTGCCTAAGAAGCTTCAGGGTGTTCTTGACGTACTTCCACGTCGATGCTCTTTCGCTGCCAAAGAATGGTCTCTTAGGAGTTATAGCATCACCATCCGAAACGCCACCACCTCCGAGTACGGTGATGCGGCGCATGTGCCCCATTCTTCTGCCGCCAGGGCTTTCAGTGCCGTCACCTTCGCGGGCGCGGTGAGAGCGCATCCACGAAGGCCCGGTAAGCTGGTCTCGTCCCTCGCCCTCTGACATGCCATGTTGCTGTTCAGAGTGGTCTGGCATACTCAGGCGCCTTCGCAAACCCATCCGACCATATCCGACAGGTGAGTCTGGGCCGGGTAAATGCCGCAAGTTTGGCGTGCTTGGACCGGACGCCTGTTGCTTCTTCGTGCGACGCATTCTTCTCTTCTTCTTGGGTTTAGCAGCATCTGACGCGGCTCCTTCGTCGGCAGTCTCTTCAACGTCTGCATCCGCATCACTGCCTCCATCCTCCTCGAGTGTGTGGGGTATCCTAGTCCTGAACTGTCCGGTGGTTGGTGAGCTTCCCATGGACGGCGGCGTGCCGTTGTCGTTCAAGTTGCCTGAACTGCTTGTCTTGAGGGTCTGCAAGCTACCGGAACCAGTAAGCTGCTTCAGTTTGGTAATGAAGGCCGAACCAATCGACTTTCCACCATCTTCCCATGATGGCTGTCGCGAATGGCTGGCTGGTGCCTCCAAGACCTGATCTGTCCGCGCGAATTGCACGCTTCGGCGATCAGTCGGCGAAGCTGGCTCGGGGGAGTATGTTCCGTCTTCAGGCATTCTCGGCAGGCCGCCTGGGGCTTGACGTGCGCTGTCTGTTGAGTTGAGAGTAGGGAGTGCCGGTCGCTTGCCGTTCTGGACAGGCGACACACTGTCGTGGGGGGCTCCTCCATTGATGTAGTCTCTTGCTTCGACTCCGGCATCGATCGGGATATGGGCAGAATCTCTCGGCGTCGGAACGTCTTTTGGGGGAGGAGCAGGAGGGCCGTCTTTCGGCGGAGGAGCTGGGGCAGCGAGAGAGTCTGGCTGGCTCGCGATAGCAGGTGACGCCGCACGAGGGCTTCTTGTCATTGGCGAGATGGATTCATCTCGTCTCGAGTCCGTCATGTTGACGGGGCGTGGATAAAAAGGAAGGAGCGAATCAGTGAGAGGTTGGGACTCGTGCTAGTATCGTAGGATCGGAGTGCGTTGTAGGTTGGAGAATGGCTTGAGCACTTCAACCATGGCTCGGTCGTCGTCGCGGAAGGAGAGACAGTAGCCCAACAAGGGGTTGGGATCGTGTTTGCGAGACTGGATCGTAGGGGTAGGTCTGGTGTCTTGAAATCGAGGTCGAAGAAATGGTGTGGCCAGGTGGTGAGGGACCAGGAGAAGCTAAACCGAGACAACAACGGCGCTCGCGTGGATGATCACCGGCACCTGCGATTGACTGAGGTGCTCGAAAAATCAACTGACAGTTTTGGCAGCAGACCATCCAAAGAAAAGAAGAAAATGTGGCAGCACCAAAAAGATTGGGCTAAGGTTGCTTCTGCAGGCCCTGCAGGGTTAATGGAAGATCGGTATTGTTGCAGTTCTGCGGTCGTTTTTTTTTGGCGATCTGGTAAGCACCTCGAGACTCTGGGATTTTGGAACCTTGGGTAGGTGGTCGCGTCGGGGGGGAACAGGGAGAGCGATGGGGTACAGTGAAAGGGAAGGGAGGGTCCAGGACCAGCAATCCTTGTGATAGCCTGCAAATCCCCAGCCAAGTTGCAACGTTGGTGGAGGGCGAGGCTTAATTGCTTCTTTGGCCCCGAGCCAATGAGCATCGACGGAGGCGCGCATAGGGGGGAGGGACCCAGCGGTTCTCTCCGGGGCATGCTGCCTAGGCTTAGTCCCATGCTACACCATGCCACACACCCAAGTCTTCAGTAGCTCCTTGCGCTGTTTGGGCGCGGTGCAGCTGCTGGAGCTTGACAGTTGGCACCGAATTTACGGTTCAGCGGGCCCAAAAAGGCTGCAAATGACTTTGACTTTTTAGGCTCTGCCGTTCTGGCTCCATGCTAACCGACCTTAGCTCACCTGAAGATGCTTTGCCTCAAAAGGCGGGACGCATCCGAGGAAGCAAAAGGAGGTGCAGCAGCGGAAAGGACTGAGCTCCTGCCTTACATGAGCCCTACAGGGGCCCCTCTCTGCCCAGATTGCGCTCACTCAGACTAAACTTCCAACGGCTGTGCGACATCGAAATGACCACAATTACAGACGACGCAAAGCCCGCATTTATGGACCTCCGCCGTTCATTATACCGATACGTCTGTTCCGCGCGCATGGCCGAGCCGTGGGGGCGTTCAATAGGGGTTTTGGGTAGATCTAAGACGTGGGACCTCGGCAAGATAGCGCAGCTTGATTACCTCTTCTTAGTGACCTCGGTGAGATTAACGACGCGACACGGACAAGTATCCGCAGACATCCGAGATATCCATCGAGAACTGTATTTCCCTTGGTAGATTGATTCCCTCGTACGGATTAGTGTGGGCTACGTTGTACAAAATATGAAGAGGCCGCCGAAAGAAGCGACGGGCGATATGCCACTTTCGATAACGCCCCTAGTCCAATGAACAAAGACCAAACATCGGCCCTGACTAGTCAGCGTGGGCTGTCTCATGATGAATGAAAGAAACGGCGATATCTCTGACCTGTGGCTTGAGGTTTTGTGGGATGCAAGCCTAATGCCATGTTATTCGTCGCAATCCTGTGTCCCGTGTCGCACCTGTTTGGGCAAGCCTTACGTAACCCAATCAGAACGCGCCTCGCGTGTCCCTTATCGATAAGCACTAGGGGTCGCGTCCAACATCACGAGTTCTTAAAGCTCACTGTTTTTGGAAGCCCAAAGTCGTCGAAGCCCCTCCGTCATACTGCAAAATGCCAAGGTTAGCCGCGCGCGAACTTTCTCGATCCCGTCCATCTGTATTCTGACGAGACGCCACAGGGAAATCATCACCGTCCAGGCCGGACAATGCGGCAACAGCAGTCAGTTACCCCACCATGCCACCATTACAATGTAGCCCAACGATCGAGCCTCAAACGGAAGGCAGCTGCTGAGCACTGAAGCTGACACTACGCAGTCGGAAGCCAATTCTGGCAACAGCTTTGCCAGGAGCACGGCATTAACCAGGACGGAAACCTCGAGGACTTCGCAACCGAAGGCGGTGATCGCAAAGACGTTTTCTACTACCAGAGTGACGACACAAGATACATTCCGCGAGCTATCCTAGTCGACCTGGAGCCGAGAGTTCGTGCTTTGATATGGTTAAGGGGGTCCCAGTCATACTGACAAGATGTAGGTCATCAACGGCATTCAAACGGGGCCATACAAAAACATTTACAATCCGGAGAACTTCTACGTTGGCAAAAATGGAGTTGGCGCGGCAAACAACTGGGGTGACGGTTATCAGACGGGCGAGGTGGTCTACGAGGATATCATGGAGATGATTGACCGCGAGGCTGATGGTAGCGATTCGCTAGAAGTACGCACACCTTGCATCCAGTCAACTGCCCGGATGTTGCTGACTCTATTCAGGGTTTCATGATGCTGCACTCCATCGCAGGCGGTACAGGATCCGGTCTTGGTTCTTTCCTCCTCGAGCGACTCAACGACCGATTTCCCAAGAAGATCATCCAGACATACTCTGTCTTTCCCGACACCACAAATGCCGGCGATGTCGTTGTCCATCCGTACAACAGCGTCCTCGCCATGAGGAGGTTAACGCAGAACGCTGATTCGGTTGTTGTGCTGGACAATGGTGCCCTATCACGTATTGCAGCCGACAGACTGCACGTCCAAGAGCCCTCTTTTGCTCAAACAAATCAACTGGTAGGTTTTTCATATTGGTCCCCGACACACCCAGGCTGATGTGAGTTCTTAGGTCTCAACCGTCATGTCTGCCAGCACGACAACTCTCAGATACCCAGGATACATGCACAACGATCTGGTCAGCATCTTGGCCTCCTTGATTCCCACTCCCCGATGCCACTTCCTGATGACAGCATACACGCCATTCACGGGTGACCAGGTTGAGCAGGCCAAGACCGTGCGCAAGACTACGGTATTGGACGTCATGCGGAGACTGCTGCAGCCCAAGAACCGTATGGTTTCGACCCAACCAGGGAAGAAGAGCTGCTACATTTCCATCTTGAACGTCATTCAGGGCGAAGTGGATCCAACGGACGTCCACAAGAGCTTGCTGAGAATCCGGGAACGACGCCTGGCGACATTTATCCCCTGGGGCCCGGCAAGCATCCAGGTGGCCCTGACAAAGCGGAGCCCCTACATCCCGATGGCCCACCGCGTCAGCGGGTTGATGCTGGCCAACCACACAAGCATTGCGACTGTGAGTATCTCTGTTCTTATCACTATGCGAGGAAATAGCGTGTGCTGATAATCTTCCAGCTGTTCAAAAGAATCTTAAGGCAGTACGACGGCATGCGGAAGCGCAATGCCTTCATGGAGGGATACAAGAAGACGGCGCCATTTGCAGAAAATCTGGACGAATTCGATGAGGCCCGAGAGGTCGTGTCAGACCTGATTCAAGAGTATGAGGCAGCAGAGGACTCCGACTACCTGAACCTCGACACGGGAGATAAGGCGACCTCAGCTGAAACCGACAAGAGGATAGCCTAACTCAGGCACGTGTGGGAGCAGTAGATGGGGGTTATTGGCAGGGCTGAAGATAATAGAGTGCACATCAAAAATGTCGCTATGGCCATGGCGGCATCTGCACATCGGGAAAAGGATCGGAACTTGGGCTGGCTTGCTGGGATTTTCGGCGTTCAGGGACGAGGAGATAACACAAGATTACGAACCGAAGCCCCTCCATTGCAAAAAGAAAAAAAAGAAAAAAAAACCCCTCAATAAACTTGCATCTCAATGAGGAGATCTACCACTTTGACCCCTCCGCCCCTTGAGCTTGGAAGCATCTGGAGCATTTATTTCTGGGCGGTTTGTGTCATTGATGGCCCATTCGTTGTTAGAGTTCTCCACATCCCGCGACAATCGTCGATGAACGTCAGCCGTTCTCCACCAATTCTGCGCAAAGAGGGTGCAAAGAGTCGCACAATTGCACCTGCTTGACGTCATTGACGTCAGCGCCCCGAGAGTTCGAGCCCTGCCCGCCAACCTGAAGCTCATCCAACCTGCCGTTCGACTTCGCATATAAGATGGGCTTTTGAAGCTCGATTGGACAGTTTTTTTGTTCTTCATCACATCACATCAACACAATCTGATCAAGACAATTCGATCAAGACAACCTACAGGAAATCACTCCAAACTTCAAAATTTCAATCAACCAATCAACCACCGTGAGTTACATGCTACTTCCGCTTGGCCAATCGCAGCCGAGGACGCTGACACCCATTCCCTCTAGAACACCAACAAAACCGCCAAAATGACCCAGTCTAAGGCCGACAAGATCAACAAGGTCCAGTCCAACCTCCCCCTTCCCGAGCAGCCCCCCGTTGCCTCCGACTGGCAGTCCGCCGACGCCACCAAGGTCAACGTTGGTAGCGGCGGTAACGCCGAGGGCCCCATCGGCCGCGACACGGCCGCCACCGCCGGTCTGCGGGAGCCTGCGTCCAAGGACAACGTGGACCTGAGCAGCATTGGCCGCCAGGGTGTCGAGGGTCTCAGCGGCCCCCCCAAGGATGCCGTTGCGAGAAAATAAATTTAAGAACTTATTACGGATGGATGGGATATACCAACGGATTGGGAACACCAAACGGAATTGGGAGCATTGTACTATTAGAAAGGATTACATGACATGAGTTAATGACAATGGCATGATTTGCCTTTTACAAAACATCTCGGCGATCCTTGTTACGAGTGATTGTATAACTCGACTTTAAATTTCATGCTGTTAACTTCGAATCTGAGATGGCTTTGGATAAGCAAACCGAGTGAGACCATTTCTATCGCCCGCGCTGATGCCAGATGATCGTCTTGTGTGACAACCGCATCTTCGAGTGGAATTCGCATACGATACAACATCTACCAACAAGTGTCGCTTGTCTTCACACTATGCCGTTTTGTATCTCTTGCTCACTTTTATATTATTTCATTCTCTATTGTTCTCTCGTTGGGGCCCCTGGTGGTGACTAACCAGTGTATCGTCAAAGCTGATTGACATAATGTCCGAAGGCACGTCAACGCCATACAACATCCCTATTCATAGCGTTGCCTTATTCTCAAATCATACTACAATTATATTCCAGACAATAGGATTGGTTTTCTTCGACATCGCGACTAAAGCCTACCATTCAATGGTCCCCTCCTGAATATTGTTTTCGACTGATTTCCAAGCAGTTCCACGAACCTGAGATCAAGAAATATGTGAGTTGGAGGTCGCAAGAGGATAGGTAGTCTATCACACATGCTCGAATAATTCCTTCCACTATTCACTCTAGTCGGCAATTCTACGTTAGTCTTTTCTCTTTACTCGGTTGTTTGCTTCTCCAATATCATTTATTGATGCTTGCTGTGGCTACAGAATAATCTTCCAAGTTCCATACCAAGTGAGTTGTTTGAATGGTGCATATTATCACTTTCACTCTCCTTGAAATTACGGCGTCTCGGCAATCCGGAAACAATCCTTCGCCTTGACCTCGTTACACCCTCTCCTCATGGTTTTCTTCAACCTGATTTCTGTTAGAGCAATAGTACTCTTCCCCTGGTTCCTCACGAGCATTCATATTCTTACTTCAACAGTCTGCGGAGGAGGTAGAGCAAGGATTGGGTTGAAACAGACAAGATCAACATATTCTATTGAATAGCAACACGGAGAGCTCTTTGGTTCTCATGTTAGACGCCGTAGTTGTATTGTGATATGCAGGAAGCAGGACTGGATAAAGGAGCTTGCCAGTCTCAAGCACTTTTTCACTCTAGCATGGCCCCTTGAGCAAATAATAACTACCGTTATTAACCGAGACTTTCTCTTATGCTGTCGTCCCGGCGCTTGCTTTCTCTACTCATAATCACTTGGGTGACCTCTTTTTTCCTGCTTACCGCCTGACGAGCAAGCATCCAACATTCCGTTGGCCTGAAGGAGAATACCATTGGCCTCCTGCTATTTCCCCATTCAAACAAGTTGCCCGTCTGTAATAATCAGCAGGAAAGTGCCATCGCCTTCCTCTTGCCTTGCCTCACAATCTTCCTTCCCCCAGAGAGCCAAGGCAGGGACGGTCTTTCCTTCCACCTTAACCTGTCTGCTACCCTTTTCTTCCCCTCGACCTCGTACACCTCGCAATTCCATCACTTTCACTGTTCCACGCCCTTTTTTCAATTTCACCACGACAACCAAATCTCATTGCGAAAAAGAATCCTTCAAACTCTTCAAACGCATCATCTCGCAAACCACGATCAATTTCGGACACCTGACTTCAGTCTGTGGCTTCCCTTCTTATGTGTTTACATTAGGGACTACACCTATCCATCAGATAACAAACATTCAGCGACATAGGTCAAAGACCACGAGCACAGGTAGGCGCAAGATCCTCGAAATACTCGATAACTGAATCTCGATTTCACTCTCCTTATGCCGCCTTCCTCTGTCTTCGTAGGATGGTTTTCCCCTTCCTTTTCTCACTTTCTCTCATTGAGAATTTCTCACTCCATCTCTAACACTAAATAATGCCTCGAAGACTTCGCGCATCGTTTCTGAGGTCTGTTTCTAACATTTTGGGATTATAGGTTACCAAGTTGATCAGGTGAACCACTAAGGGTAGTCCCGTTGTGACAAGTTGCAACCATGGGTTCCTGGGGTGACAATACATCGCGGCGTGCCGACAGAATGCCGAGCTTGCGTGCCCAAGCCAACACGTCCAGACAGCCAAGTCCCTATACTACAGATGAGTCGGTCAAGCGTGCGATGATGGTAAGCATTTTAACAGCCACCCTACTTACTTCTACAGTCCTGGATAGCTGACAATTGAAAGGATGACCTTGGTACTATTCGCATTGACGAGCTGCCGCTTGATGACACTCCCAATCCAAGAGCCATCCCCCGGCGCCCTCGTCGTGCTCCCATTATCACGGAGCACAGCGAGGCACTCAACGGCTACCTCAGTGAGTCTATTCGATGCACCTGGGTGATCAATCTAATGCGTGTCTAGCCATGGCAGAAAAGGGTATTGACGATGCCGAGGCCATGGCTGTTAGAGATCTCGATGATCTGGGCGGTCCCAGCGTTTACCGACCGACCGCGGGCCCGACCAAAAACTTCGTCGCGGAAACTCGTCGTCCTCCGTAAGTAACTTATCTTCTTCGAACACAACTGCAACTGACAAGAGGACAGGTCATCCTTCTATGGAATGCAGACCAGCCAGAATGGCATTCTGCTTCCTCCTGGCGCTGTGATTCATCGATTTACCTCTAGCAAGGGCGTCTCTGAGAATGCCCCTGCTGACTCGAACAATCCAGATATAGTTACTGGTACACAATCCGGTAACGCTGCAGGCGCAGATTTGTCCAAGAGACATTTGCCTCCTCACCTAAGGATGAAGAAGCAAACGGAGACCCCCCTGTCCGACCAGCCTGGTTCTGAGAATGGGACCTCTGCTGAAGACTCCAAGCCAGTCACGACCAATGATTCTACGGTTTCTCAGATAAAGGAGAAGATGGTACCTCATAGCACCCCGGCGGCGTCGGATGAGTTTCCCCAGTGTCAAGGCGCAGTCCACGAGCCCCAGAAGAGTCAATCCTCTGCTCCCCACTCCAACGGCGTGAAGCGTGACCACACTTCTAAGCAGGATGTCTCAGAGGGTGAAGTCGTGATCTACTGGACTGGTTCCTGTAAGACTTGGGTTCCTGAGCAGGGTAAGGACTGCACGATTATGGTCGATCTCAAGATCATCAACTCTGCAGAGAACATCAAGGACCAATCTCTTTTCTTCATGACGCTCCCTGAGGTTTTTGTCAAGCGTCATAGCATGAGGTCCTATCTCCTCGAGTTCCAGAAAACCCATATCTGTGTCGTCAAATTCGTCAACCCCGACACAGGTGTGCAGGAGGGTCGTTACAGCCTGAAATTTGAGGACATGCCGACGGCCACAGAGTTTCAGCATCGTGCGGCATTGCTGCAGAAAGTCATGGGTTTTCTTAGCGACGTGGCTGCTGCGAACAACGACATGATCGTCGAAGCAGGTCATGCCCCCGAGAAAACTACGGTTCAAGAGCAGCCGCATCGGTCCAAATCATCGGTCACTCAGGCATCCGTAAAGAATTCCACGGAGAATCCTCAGACGAAGAACGAGCTAAAGACGAATACAGAGGAGAGCAAGCCGTTGGCGAAGACCGAAGCCAGCGTCCCCAACAGGTTGAAAGACATTACGGATGTCATGGCAGATGCCTTCAACAATCTTTCCCTCAATAAGGTCAAGGACGCCGATATGTACAAGGCTAATCGGCAGCGAGTTCAATACAGTGCTGAAGAGCTGTTGGAGCGACGCTCTTCTGCCGAGGCTCCTTCTGGTATCACTGACGTCAAGATTCCCTTGAACCGACAGGATAAACAGTCAACGAAGCCACCCTCGACTCAGGACAAACTGAAGGGGAACTATCAGGCTGTGACATTGCCCTCTATTCATGATAGCTTCAAGCTGAAGGACTGGATGGCAGGCAAAAAGATCCATTCGAAGACTGAAGGTGGCTCTCAGATCTCAATGCCTGGCTTGTCTGAGGCAGTCCGGTACCAGAAGGCAGTTGCCATTGCTGCCGAGTCCTCGGCTCAGGCCAGCAAGGAATCTGGGTCGGAGAACAAGCTCGACAAGGTCATCGCCGACAAGAAGGGGAACAATATCGACAACTCGCCCAAGGAGAACGGCACGGGCAATGTTAAGGTAAACGCTGGAACTGAGAGGACGGATATGACAGAGATCGGTGCCGATCCTACCGCTTCGAAGTCAACGGATGCGAACGCCAATGTTGAACCCGAGGTTGCTGTTGTTCAGGCTGCCCCCGCCGGAGAAGCTGCGATCTCAATCCAATCCAACAAGTCTGATGATGGAGCTATGGGGTCGAACGCTTCAAGCGATTCTGCGGTCGGATTTCAACCTTCCAAGAATGAACCCCCCTCCACACTTGCCATTGATCAGAATGATCAAAAGACGATACACGATACTGCCCTGATCTTCGACAAGACAGTACCTGCCCCCGCTCCCGCCACTATCGCTGACAACAAAGATGGGGTTGCAAAGGAGACACCGTCTGCGGTGGTCGCCGAGGCATCTGCGCAAAGCGTCCTCAAGATGGCCCCCATAACGACTCCTGCGGCGCCCTCCGCAGTTAATCCCAGTCTTCTCTACGAAGGTCACGACATTAGTGGTCAGGAAATGACTCCTCTTATGCCGATGACTCAATTGGCATCGCAGCAGATGTCGTCGCCTCGCGTGGCGACACCACACATGGCTCACTCTCATGTCGCTTATGCGCCTCAGATGCAAGCGCATTCCATGATCCCTGGTCTTCAACAGTATCCACCGGCCGTTATCGTGCACGCTGTGACTGTCACTTATCACATCAGTCATCCAGGACCGTCCGACGAACCGAGATTGAACCCCGGTCAGGGACACATGCCTGCCATTCATCACGTTACCGACTTCAACGGCAGAGCATTCTCACCTGGTGCGCAAGTGTTCCACCCTCAGTCCCAGGGCAAAGTTCCTCAATGTAACCCTGGTGAGAACCGCATGCGGAGAGGACTTGAGAGCTCGATTTTCGCCACTGGACATAGCGGCGCAAAGCACGCCGGTAGTTTTACCGGGGCGTCTTCTAAGTGATCTGAGGACCAGGGCAAGAAAACTGGTTCAGGCACTTGCACAGCTAGAGTGGAATGATAGAGAGGAATGCGCTCTGGGGGATAGTCATCAGCAAAATGGTACACCCAGGACAGCGAACGACATGGCTGTTCTTAAAGAGGGCTCTTCTGAACGTGAGATATGTCCAGAAACACTGGACCCATCTCACAACAACCGCACCATAGGAGACAGACAGTAAGCAATTGAGACTTCTCATCAGCTCTGCAAACAAAGTGACCAAGCATTATTTTACTGGATGACATGCTGCAGATGTCATCTACAATGCTCATTCGTGAACCCACTTGCCGTCTTCCCGACTGACAATCACCTCATCAACTTTTAAGCGGGATTCGACAATCTCCTTTCCATTTACTAGGTCGTTCTCCCTTGCCCTCTTATCTGCCTCGGCCTCGTCCTTGGCAATACCGGCTTTGATGTGTCTGCCAATCAAGCGTTTCCTCGCTACCTCGAAGTCAACGTCTACGAACCAGAGCTCGTCCATGAGCTTCGCGGCGTCGCTCCATGGATGTTTGTCGAGGGCGAGGTAGTTGCCCTCAAAGATTATGATGCGGTGGTAGGGCTGGACGGCGATGTCGTTGGCCTTGGGGTCCTTGACGGTGTGGTCAAAGCTCGGGGCGTATATCGGCGAGGAGTCAGACCGCAGAGGCTCGCGTAGGGAGATTACGAGCTTGTGGAATGAGGGGCCATCGAAAGTGAAGGCTGCGCCGCGGCGGGCATGGGCGGTCTCCGGGTCGGGCATGGCGGAGAGCTGGGCCCGAGTGAGGTGGTAGCCATCCATGGGGACGAAGGCTGCCGGGGGATGCGTCACGCGTGAGGGACCGGAAGGGTCGAGGGTTGCGGCGCGGACGTTGAGTCGGGTTGTTACCATTTGTGAGAGTGTTGTTTTGCCTGGTTGGTGTTAGAGAGCTGGTGAGTTGACGTTAAGGAAAGGGGGTGAGCATTACGTACCTGAGCCTGGGATGCCGGATATCCCGATCACTGCGGGTTGTCAGTATCTCAGTCTATAAGTATCGACACTGAGGCTTGTCAAAGCTATCATGGACCAAACTCCGGAGAGGTGTTCAGGGGTGAGGATAGCTTCGCGACGCTCGCGTGCCAGCCCACGACCGCAACGAAAGGTACTCACGGAGGCGCTGGTCGGCCGGCGTCTTTTGAAACTTGTCCCACGCCTTGTCTACCAGCCTTGTTACTTGTTGCTCCATCTTCTACTGCGGTGTAAGGGTCTATATATCGTGTGTATGGGGGCGAAATGCAAATACCAAGCCGGCCACTTGAAGTCAATTGTAGATCCAACGGGAGGGTGGAAGCTTCACCAAGCTACCGAACGGCCCGCTAGGTGCAAAACGGCCCCACTAACCCCGCCATGCAGCTTGATGTCATTTTTTGGGGAACGGTTCGGCAGGACTTGCTGGAAAAGTTTTCGCGGGTGCGTCCTTTAGAAGAATAACTTTCTCCAGTGTCCAGCTGGCAGCGATTACTCGCTATGTACAACATTCGCTACAACGATTTTCAATCACATCCTCTAACTGGAGACCTCGACGGGGCCATTCGATGTGGGTTCTAGAACGCCCTTTTCGAAGTTCTGAATGACACACGACTGGATTGTAATCTCTTGGATCGTCTTGTAAACCACCTCAGCACCAGGCTCCCAACAATTTCGACGGTTGACCAGGATCACTCACACCCCCAGGCCAGCGTGAAGCCGGAGGCAATAATTGAACCCACACCACATCCCCGGCGTTTGCAAGAGAGTAAGATGGCCGACGAAGACGGGGGCTTGTTCAGCATCGCCATCGATGACTCTGATGAGGAGGGCCTGATCTCGGAGGCGGCGGCCAAGGCCAAGGAGAGGCCTAGAGACTGGCAATCGGAAGAGGATTTCCAGGAGCTCAGGGCTACGTACAGGGTCAACATACAAAACGGCGACGTGAGTGTTATTCTATTTTTTATTTCTAATACCCTCTCCTTGCTAAAATTTCCTTTTCCTTTGTATTCTCTGTATCATTGGCACTCCGAGCTTGGCCTTAGCCCTGTCCTGAAAGTTCAGAAGAGAAGAGGGGCCTGAGTTTTGGAACCTTTTGTTTCCCCTTCCCTCTCTTGCTCTCCAGAGCTCGGATGGACACCCGACAGACGACCCAAGCACCGCCGGCTTCCCCACTCCGGAGTTGCGACCCCTTGCAGGCGCGCCTTGGCTGACTGAGGGGAAAACTCTCTAGATTTGGCAGACGATCGAGCTGCCTCTGGCCGCCGACGAAAAGGCCAGCAAGCCGGTCCTACAGGAGCTGCTGCACGCCGTGGAGGAGATGTACTTCCTCCGCAAGTTTGAGGAGGCTGCAGCATTCGCGAGACGGGTCCTGAACAGCAGCGACGCCGCGCTGGACCGGGACACGAGGGAAACGCTGACACGGTACGAGGAGAAATGTCGGGGTCGGATGGGGAAGTGAGATACCCGGTGCGAACTGCGCTCAATTATGATGGATGGACTCACATTACCATGTCACGACCAAAAAAAAAGTTTGCTGATGATTGATAATTCGATGTCTGGTGGTTTATTACTTCTAGAATAAAAACAAAAACACTCTAATTCTAGTCCGGAAGACTGAAAGATGCTTTTGGTTGTAAAAGTCCCACCGTCTTGGATGCTCTATCGTGTAGGGGTATTCCCAAACTCCGAAAAACTCTTTATACAGTTGGAAAGCCTCAGCTGGAATGAGGCCTCGGTTGTCTTTACCCCAAAATTGACTTCTGAACGCCTTTCTAAAAACCCTTTTTTTCCCAAGCCCGTTTTAGTGATGCTGCCCGCTGTAAAGGAAAAACAAATCGACGAGGAATCGCTGCAAAACAAAACGCAAGTCATCTTGTCGCGATGGAAACAGAGGGGCGTCGTGTCGTTCCGTGTCGTGGACTTCAGAACTCTGGACCCCTTTTCTCCGATCCATCTTACGCTGCCATGCCCTGGCGGGAACGCATCTCGCGCTCGCGCTCCTCGGCGAATACTCTTCTGCTCATAGCCAGCACCGTCTCGAATCCTTCCTTGCCCTTCTGTGCGTTGTCGCGGAAGCGGGTCACGCACTGGTCTTCGATGCCGTTCTTGATGCGCTGCCAGCCGCCGCAAAGGGCGGTAATCTGGGCGTCCTGGACGAACTGGGTCTGGGTGGCGCTGATGGGCTTGTAAACAACGGACTCCTGAACGGAGATGAGGTTGGAGAAGGTGAGGTTCTGGGAGACCATGGTGACGGTCTTAGAGGCCGGGTCGACGTAGGAGGTTTCGAAGACGTGCGAGACGTCAGGGTCGGCACCGGCGCTGGCGCCGCCAACAAGCGAGGCGAACCACTTGGGAGCGGACTGCTTGCAAGTGATGAGGCGCTCAGTGCGGAGGATCCCCGTAGCAGGGTCGACGCTGCGGCCGATGGTGTCGACGGCGATTACGTGCGTCGTCTTGTCGTTCCATGGGCAGTACTTGCGCCAGTTGGCGGCCGAGACCTCCTCCCAGGAGTAGTTGAAGGTCACAGCGTTGGAGAAGACCTTCATTGTGGATGTGGTGGTAGGTTGATTTGTGGGGGGTTTTTCCTGTTCGGTAGTCGAGATGATAGGAGCTCTCGTGACGGATCGGAAACTTTTTTTCTGTCTCTCTCTCTCTCTCTTTCTGTTTTGCAGTGGTCTATCGGTTGGGTTTCGGTAGAATCGTCAAGCTCGAAATAGGTGGACGATACAAAGCTGTAGTTGTTTGGATTTGTTTGTTATTGGTGTCAGGCGACGGTGATGAGTCAAACTGATTCAAGAGTGGACGACGGAAGAAAAGGAAGAGGCGATTGTTGATAATAAAGGGATGGGAAAATATTAGTGACCAGGGCGAATAACCTTGCTAGGAAGACGGAGCGAGGGAGAGAAAAAAAAAAAAGGTCGCAGCGAGCTTCGGTAGGCCGGAGGGTGGAGCAGGTGTCGTGTGCGGGTTTTTTAGGAAGCTACGTTGAGGAATCTGACCAATCACAGCGTAAAAGATTGGTGGGCCCAACGCGACCTCAGGCTGAGGGGCAAGGTCTCACGCTGCTGGAAATTTCTCTCAGCGTCTGGGGCTTGCTGCGCACTGGCTTGGCTGGCACGGCTGGCTGGTGGTGGTGGTGGTAGTGCTGCTCCCATAACCCCGGCCGGTGCCCCGGAGAATGACTGGGAATTCGGGGTGGCGCGTGCGAATCTCGCAGCGCTGTGAGGCACGCAAGCACGACCAGCGAGAAAAAGGGCAGGGAGCATCTCGCCTCGCCTATCTACCTGTTTCGGGTATAGCGCGCATGGACCGATGGAAAACGTCGGAAACGGTGCACCGGGATGGCCGCCGACGGTCGCTCGTTGCATGTGATTGGCTTCGCGGTGGAGCGGCTGCTCTACTCTGATTCGCCCCTTTTCCCCTTCCATCGAAAAAGGTTAGCCGGCGAAGAGGAGAGAGAGGGAGGGGAAGGCCCAAGCTCTGACTTTTCGCCCAGGCCGTGGAAAGTCTTCGGCCTCTCACAGCCCGAGAGGCAGGAAGGTGTGCCAAGAATCTACCTGCTACAGCTCCTACAGCCGAAAGCGGCCGACGCCTCTTACGCTATCCGAGGGCCAACAAAACACAAAGAGGCCCAAGAGATGGGACTGGAAAGGAATGGTGTTGAGGGCGTCGTTCTCCGTGCTTCTGGACGCCGCCGATCGGACCCTGGAGGCATGGGGATTGGCGGTGGAGACACAGGCGCCGACCTGTGAGCGTTGGACCAGGCCCGCCTGGGCCTGGCGGCGAATATCATAGCCCGTGGGAAGAAAAAAAGGTGGGAAAACAGGTTCTGGATTGGCCTGTGATCTTTGCCCGTTATGCTCCTTGGATTTACGCCGCTTGACGCCATACTGACCACTTTTCAGCCTCAAGTGGCTCAAGGGTCCTCTGGTAATCTGGCAATCGCTGCGTTCTGTATGGCTCGCCCAATCGACAATACGTTCACGCATGTCTATCATCTGCGGCATCCGACCGGTTGCCAGTCCGGGCCGTGGGTGACGACGTCTGACATCACCGAGGCCCTCAATATGTGAGGGGACGGTTCTATGTATGGTTTTTTATGATCGATACGGATGTTGAAGCATATCGGCCTTGATCTCATCGGATGATCCGTACTGGTCATGATGCCGGGGTCGGTCACCGCGGCGATCTGCTCCGGTCCGGGTACCGGTGTGCATCCCCGGAAATGGGGCCGTGGCTGCTCAAGTGGATCATACAGCGTGGGCATGATCACAGCAGCGATGGCTAGTTTTGTAGTTCTTGTGTGAGTTTTCATGTCCATCGTAAAGAAATCAGTGTAAAATCTTGGGCCTGTCCTTTGCTGCCTGGGTCGACGGCTTCATCCAGCGAACTATGACGTCGGTTCTTCTCTAGCTAATCAAGAGTAGCCAGTGTGATGTTGACATAAGTTAGTCTTTAGACGCCGCTGGCAGATAGTGAATATAGGGTGCGATGTGATGCCATGTTCAGGAGAGCATTGTAGTCATTGCCGCATTGTACTTTCACATGTCAGTGTGCTATTGTGCTGCCACGAGCGCGTCTCCTATCACGTTCCACACTTTGCTTGCCGTGCTTAGACCACCTGCCTCCATTTCATCACAAGCTGGGCAACATGTAGTCTTCACAAGCGCTGTGACACTATACCATCGTTGGATTCGATTGCTTGGATTTTTGGATATGTATCTGAACGATAGTCTCAATTGAGTGGAAAGAAACCCATGACAATGCCCATCCTTGGCCGGTTTCACCCCGCCTAGTAGTCCTCTCCTCGGCTGATTACTTCCTTCACGGTTGGCCTGAGTAGGATGGTCTGTAGCACTCCGTCAGCTTTGTTCTTGTTAAACATCACGTGGCGGTACTTACGTGCTCGAACTGAGCAGTGTAGGAGCCCTTCTTGTCACACAAGGGCGGGTAGGCCTCAACAATGCCGCTGGACACGAGGTTGTTCAACTTTTATATTGTTAGCTCATGGTTCGACATATTGAAGTCGTCTGTAAACTTACGCCCAAGAGATATTTGTCCTGTCCTAAACGATCCAGGTATCGCCGACAGAAAGGCAACGTGCCAAAGTTCTTGTTGATTACGTTGAGCAGTCTCTTGGCCGAGTCTAACCGGAGTGCGGCGTGGCCCTCTCCGCGTTTGGCGTAGTGAGACACTTCCATGTCTTCGCGGACGTATCCGTTGCCTGTGCTACCGAACGTCTCGACGGCGAACACGTCGCCCTCCTCCATCTTGGTCGTGTCGTTGCTCTTGACGATAGGCACGCTCTTGGTGCCGTGAATGCTCCAGCGCTCGATCGTGTGGCCGTTAAGGTTGCGGATCGACTTGACGGGGTACGTCGTGCCGTCAATCTCCACCTCATAGCTCTCCATGACCTCCTGGATGACGCCTCCGACGTCTCCGACGCGCACGTCGATGCCGGCCTCCTTGACACCAGCGTTTGTCGCGTCCTTGACGGCCGCCAGAAGATTGTCGTACTGCGGCTCGAACGCCATGGTGAAGGCGCTGTCGACAATACGTCCGTTGACGTGCACGCCAAAGTCGACCTTCATGACGTCCTCTTGCGAGAGCACCATCTTGTTGCCGGCGTTGGGCGTGTAGTGGGCCGCGCAGTGGTTAAGAGACAGGCCGCAGGGGAAGCCCATGCCACCCTTGTAGGCGTCTCCCTCCTCGATGCCCGGGTGTCCCGTCAGCGCGCGCACACCGTCCTCGATGCCTTCGGCGATCTCGGTAAGAGTCTGGCCGGGCTTGATGTTCTTCTGAGCCCACTGGCGGACCTGGCGATGGATCTCGGCAGCCTCGCGGTAGTCGGTAAGGAAGTCGTTGTTGAGGTTGTCGAGGTGGCGCTTCTCCTCGTTCGTTGTGCGGTAGAGGTTCTCGTCGCGGTACTCCTCCTCCTGGCCCTTGGGGTAGTTCTTGTTGGGGAACAGCGATGACATGAGCACGCGGGGCGGGTCGGACTGGGCGGTCGGGGACTTCTTCTTCTTCTTCTTCTTGTTCTTCTTCTTCTTCTTGGCTGCGCCGCCGGCAGCGGGGGCCACTACCTCCTCGCCCTCCTCATCCGAGTCGTCGCTGTCGTTGTCGACGCCATTTCCCTCCGTGGGCTTTGCTGCCTTGCCGTTCGTCGCAGGCTCTCCCACTGAATGACACTGGTCAGCCTGCCGGAATTGGCGTCTGGAGCATTGCTCGGGTGAGAGTGCATACCGTTGAGCTTCTTCAAAGCTTCTGTGGGAACTTGGGCAGCCATCTTGGCATACTAGATTTCGCGTGTGTGGTGAAGTTGGTGGTGGGAGCGACAGATTTTGAACCCCACCTGTTAAACGCAAGGGCGCGGGGTAAGCCCCCGTAAGTCGCTAACCGGGGTGCAGCTCCTTACCTTATGCAATGTTCGACCTCGTTTCACCTTGCCGTATGAGAGCTGGCTAAGCGAAGCAAAAAAAAACAATTCTCTTTAAACACCCAGTCAAGTCAGCAATGTGATTCGTCTAATCCGGGAAACGGCCAAATGCCCGCTTTGAGGTTGCAGGAGGAACCAATGCTGTAGTCAAACTTCGTCGAGGACGATGCGTATTCTTGCATTTCTGACCTTTTTAACGGTAAAATTCAAAATCATATTACTCAGGAGTTGCGATTAGTAAATGGCTGCGCGCGCTGGATGGCTGGTGCAAGTCGGCTAAGTTTGCTTCACTTACTCGTCACAACGTCATTTGGTTCCCTAATTTTAGGCTTGACTCGTCTCCTCTTACCCTGCAAGCGTCTCAAACCAGGAACGTGCAACTTTACGCACTTCACACCTGCAAGGGTCTATTGTGCCTCCAATGATTTTTGTCCTTTTTTGTTTACTTAATTCTTATCCATTTCACATCCCACGGCCCAATCCAAGGTGAGCGATTGACTTGAGGTTAAATACAGACATGAGACGACACTTTCAAACACATACAGCGTCCAACAAGAAGACGACAGCCCATTCTCGTCTCTTGCACCTAACCCCTTGAGCCCTCTTCAGACGATGCGGGTAACCGTCTTTAGTTGACTCTGCACCGAGCGCCGGAGCCGCCGCAGTCTGTGGCATAGCCGTAGGAGCAGCAGTTACCGCTGGGCGAGCACTCGAAGATGTGGTTGTTGACCCGCTTGGTGGTCACGACGTATGCGCCGTTATCGGACCACACGCAGTTGCCGCAGACTGTGAGCTGCTTGCCGCGGCTGTTACACTTGCATCCGTTGTAGCTACAGGCTCGCTTCTCCAAGCTCAGCTCCTCCTTCTTCGCCAATAGGGGCACCAGCTCGTCGCTGTCTGCCCGTTCGGCCAGAGCGTAGGGCTCTGCCGGCTGGGAGACGCCGGCCTGGGTGGTCGCGGCGAGAAAGATGAGAGTCAAGACTGCGGTGAAGCGCATTTTGATAGCTTGCTTTGCTGTAAGTTATGTTAGCGATGGGAATTCGGAAGGAGATTTTGGGAGGGTTTTGGGCTATACTTAGGCTTATGGGATTCTGTGGCAGCTTTAGGTGAGACTTTGATTGTTGAGATGGATGTTTTGTTGGGCCCGCTCAATAATATGGCTGGAATAGATGGCACTTAGAGCGCTTTTATACACATCTCGACCGTACCTTGCGCTCATGTCAACCCGAAAGTAATAGTATCAACCGAGTCCATGATGCAAAGGGACAATAGACTGCCCGTCTTACGCAAATCGCTGAACTAGAAGTAGCCTGACGTTACATTGCCGTAGAGTTGATTCAGCTGAACCAAAGATAATACAACCGGTGTGCGCAGTTGCTGCGGGGTTGATAGGCAGATTCGAGGAGGCAGAATTTGCTGTCTTGCCAATGTTATGCAACTTGTAGGCTAATTGTGGTTTCCTCTATCGTCATGAAGCATCTTTTGACGTATACATGTCTTGTTCCCGAACCTCGCATCGCTAGTGTTTCTGTCCGGTCATGATTTTGAGACGGCCGAAAACTAATGAGCATATAATTGGTAGGAAGGGGAGGATTTCGTGTCATTGAGCGAACCGACTGTACAGCGTAATGTGGTTACATTAGCCCATGTGGCTAGCCGTCAACAACTCTAGGCACATGAGTTTTGACAAAAGCAAACATGAGACTAATCACCTGGGCAGCCACGTCGGACAACCAACGATGTTACACTATCCAATTTTGGAGCCTGGTAGAGCTATGACGAGAAAATGTTATACCTTAATTACTAGTTGATGAAAGCGGCCAGGCCTAGTTGTGTGTCTTAGCTATCAGTCGTTTCTCCTAGGGTCCCATGAGAATTGCAGGAGGGTAGCATTTAGCCAGTTCGTATTACATTGGTCAAGAGGCTAGTGTCAGATCTACGTTGCATTGGGCAATGGCTAGGCTTAAGAAGTTTGCGGGGAAAGGAGGTTAGGGCTCAGGCTCAAGGGCCGCGCCGTTGGCCTGCAGCTGATAGACTTCAGCTCGGTTGTCGATCCTGCCAGCCAGCTGATAATATTAATGGGTGAGCACAATGGTCAAATCAGTCAAAACGCCACAATGGAGCAAAAGTGCCTTGCAGTCAACCAGTCGACTGACTCTGCTTTAGGAACGTAAGAGATACAACTGTATTTGCACATCATGTTTTCAAGACAAGGAGCTGCTAGTTTGCGGCAATTTCAAGCTCAGTGTTTGCTGTAACTCAGGCATTAGGTCCTACCTGGAAGAAGAAATTAAAGAACTGACGGAGATCTACCTTGAGAGTCTATCCGTCTTACTCTCGGCACGTGTGACTAAGTTTTAGGCATAAGAGAGTGTCAACCATAAGTGGAAAATTTCCACAAGATACATTGGCGACCTTTGACCCCCAGAGGATATTTCGGGACTTGAGGTGACCGTGAAGACGACGACAGTATATCATAACGTTCGAAGTGAAACGTCGTGGCCGAAACATTGCAGATTGGGAGAGAACGGGCGTCGACACGGCCGCCTCCCGTTGAAGTTTCCGGATGGGAACCACTCGTCCGGAAGCCAGCCGCAGGGGCGTCGATGCGGTAAAGTATACGCCTGCAGAGATGTTGTAAAAGCTCATGTTTACGCCCCTAAGGTGCGTCACGGAGTGGTAGTTTGAGGGCTTCGGCGCAGGGAGGTTGTTGAAGACAGCGTCCAGTCTGTCTCTGCATGCAACGGACAGCGGGCTGTTGACACCGTATGAGGCATAAGTTGGCGTTGGTGGCATAGGTTGCTTGCAAGTTGGCCAGGGCGTGGACGAAGACAGTGTCCTACGAATCGAGGTGTTAGTCGGACATGCGAAAATAACCCCTTTTCTGCTGCAGCGAATCGGCTTACAATCATGCCTGCATCGGGGATGAAGGCGTAGTTCCCCCTACTGATCTCGGCGAGGGACTTCAACAGGCCCGATCTCAGATCATAGCCGAAACCAAAAGTGTGAATCGAAGCAGGCAGTTGCCCCATGCTGCGCAGCTTGTGTACATAGCCCTGAAACGGGCAACTTGGTTTCGTCAGAAGGAATGTTAGATTCAGAAACGGTTCATACAAGGGACGTGGTTAGGGAGGACTTAACATATGGTTCGGCATCCCGTCCGCTAACACCATCATGGCTGGGACGCGCGCCTTTTCTGTCTCGTCGTCCTGCTTGATGGTTTGATGCCTTCGAGCCGGCCATGCTACAGTTTTGTCGTGTCCTCGGGCTCCTTGCTGGCAAGGTTTTTCTACGCAAGTACCTTGTTCTTCTTGTTCATGGGCAGCAGCTTCTGCACGACGATGGCGGCGGACGCAAAGACCATGATACCGAGCCTGTCGCCATCTTCCATGGTCTCAGGGATGGTGCGCGCCGCGTGCTTAACTAAGTCTAGCACGGAAAAGCCGTAGATCTCCTTCGTCTCACCCGTGTTAGCGGGCACCGGGGCGTCGCAACCAATGCTGCTCGAGACGTCAATGACCAGCACGATATCGCACGGCATGTGGTTAATGGACCTAGCAGGCTGCCTGGGTGGGGTGATTTTGGCGATGAGCTCCTTTCGTGGGGGGATCGGATGGAAAGAAATAGTAACGTCTTGCGAGGGCGCATCTGCTTGCAGTGTGCTCGCACTCGACCACGACGAAAATACTGACTTTCTCGAGTTGGAAACGGACGTTGAGGTGCTGACGGACGACCTTCTGAGAAACCACTTTCTGACCTGAGAAAACACTGGCGCCGCCGCTACAAAGCTAAGGTTCGTCATTTTCCAGAGATACGAGGAGGGGTCGTGTACTCACGGAGGCAAGCTGAGAGTACGGAAGAGGGGTACGAGATTGATGACAACGTAATTGCAGATCTATTGCTTTCGTTGGATACCCCTTACGTCTGTTTTTGATTATTTCCAAGAGTCGAATGACTGAATGCTCTGTACATTATTTCTGTCTTTGCTTTCCGTGTGTGGCTCAGCAGGAACGAAGTGACGGAAGGGTGGTATTGCCAGGTTGATGGTTTCACTGGACATGTGGTTCATGCTCCACGGCCAATGGATTCTTGGGATGGGACCGAGGACTTACACCCTTCTCCACTTTCCCTGGGACGCACCTGCATAGAGAAGGAAGTCTTGTCACGGCGAAGGCGCACACCTGGGTTCGAAACCTTCGCTGTTCCACTCAATCTCCTTGATGAGATTGACGTTGAAAAGAATTATGCAATAGGCCACCGGGGTTTCTGATGGTTGAGGCTTTTGCTGTCCCTACCCCTGTCGTTCTCCTTCAAGCAGAAACCCTTGAAAGAAGGGTCAAGTACGCCGACTCATGGCAACGTCTCCGTTCTCCCACTGGAGCTCCACGACTATCGTAAACAACTGTCAGACTTACAACCACCCATATTCTGTTCGAGATCATCGATTCCATCGTCTTCAAAGGCGAAGTACAATTCGTCGACTCATTTTGAACTCGACCTTGAGCTGACATTGGCGCCGGCGTAATTGAGACATGGGGCAATCAACCATCGAGTCGGTAGAACAATTCCCGTCTGGCCTGAAAATGGAGAACAGTAAGGGCATGTTCGCTTTATCCCCAGTCATGGATAATCGATAAAGTGATGAATGAGGGTCGTCTTTGGGCGTGGGCTCTTGTGGAGCATAAAAACGAGTTGATCGACAACTGGGAAAACATCAATGCCAAAACCTAGCAGGATGCCGACAGAAAGGTCGAAGGAGGTTAGATCTCGCCGAAGACCGAGTTGCCCGAAATACCAGATGAGAGTCCCTCCCAACCAGGACTCCGAAGCTGAAGGACCTTCGCCTGAAGAGGTGGCGAAGAATGGTTTCAAAAGCCCAATAATCCCGTCTTTGAGAAGAAGATAGACTCTTATAGCCACAACCAAGTGATGTTCTTGGGGACAAGATGGTCACTGGTTACTGTCGCGTCAGACCTTGACCTCATGGATCCTGGCGATGAAAATGGAATTCTAGAAAGCACCGAGAGGGGCTCAATCAAGTACCAGCTGATGGGCGCCCCGGAGTCTGCCGCCTAGTCGTTACTCGCTTTTACGTGGCCGATCCACAGGGACAGGATGTCAAAGTCAGGAAGTCTGTCTTTGACGTTGGTAGTGAGTGGAGAGAAACCCCCAATTGTGGTCACCACTTTGCAAGAAATGCTTGAGTTCGTTCCCAGACCTGCTCCGCGGAGCATGAGTATTTCCTGAGTGATGGGGGAAGTTGAGATTGGGGCTCTGATAACGAAGGCCGGTCAGATGCGAAGTCAGTAGGCTGAGAGCCAAAGAAATATCACAGTTTACGATGATTCTTTCTAGACGGTTTGATATTGTTTAAAGCCTATACGTGCATAAACGTGTACTGCCTTTACACAAACATCGAAGAGTATGCCAACAATGCTCTTGTAAAATGAATATTTGTTTGCCACCTTGACAGACTCCAAGGACTCAACAAATGAAGAGGCCATTCTTGCAGGAAAGTGAAGCCATTGGATATCAGAAAGTTCGATACGGTTTGCACATCATTGTAATCTCGCTCTCGAAGACCGAAAGGAGAATGCACTGGGGAGCTTTGGAAGCGTTTGAGGGGTCGTTCTTATTTACCCTGATTATGTCGCTTACCTAGGTCGCGTAGCTTTAGGGCGATGGGTGATGTAATCGTACTTGAGTACTCGTTGTGGCATCCATGGGGATGGAATGTAAGTCAAGAACGACACTTTTTTCTAGCAACATACGGTATTCGAAAAAATAAGGGAACTTCAAAGCAATAGTCCAACAATATGGCTTGCTTTGGCGTTCGTGATAGCCGTAGCTCAATACAGACGATCTGGCTGCGCCATAAATATTGTCAAACAAGAGCTAGTTAACATACATCTTCGACACCCTGATATGCCGCCTCAACACGACTCGCGCGGTTCTTGCGACACCAAATGGGCCACCACGGCTTACGGGCCTGGAACATGCGATCCTTAGTGTGGAAGGATGAAGACCATTGTTGATTTTGAAATTAAGGATGGATAGCGGGTTAAATGTCTAGTTTTCGGGCTCTTATACGTCTATGGCCGTATCAAATCTTTCCGCAAGGTTCTAGAGGACCTTAAGTGAAGACGTCTCTGTTCACCGTACCACGCGCCACAAGGCTTTGAACGAACTTAGTGGTAGGTTTAATCGGAGCCTTGTTGTGACGGAAAGAGACCGCTTATCAATGCCATGCCTGAAGCTGCAATCATGTAGCTTAGCTCGTCTTTGGAGGCTCATGATGTAAAGAAACAACAGTTATATTTAGTCGGTAGAAGTACCAGTTAGATAAGGATTAATGCCAGATGCTCATTTCCTAGCCCAAGTCCACAACCAGATTATGCTATGTCCTTAAAAGACGCCTCTCCAATGCAGCCAAAATATCCGGAAAGCCAAAAAAAAAATCAACCCCCTTATGCCGAACCAATGCCAACCCAACTCCAGAGCCGGACAGCGCGGCTGCTGGTTTAGTTGCACTGGTCACCGACCTGTACGAAGAACCCGCCGAGCTCCGAGGCCGTAAAGGCAATGTTGATGTCCTTCTCCACGCCGGCGTCGTTCGCAATCTCAAACTCGAAGCTGAGGCTCTCCCGGCATTGGAAGCTGTTGATGACCTGCACGGTGTCCTCGATTACGGCATTGTTCGCGACCTTGAGGGGCCCGAAGGAGCCGACAAGACTGCCGGGGGCGTCGCCGCCGAGCGCACGGATATCGAGGCGGGCGAGGTCGCCGCCGCCCTGGGCGATGGGGAAGCCCTGGCCAAAGGCGCCGATGAGCTGGCACGGTCCCGCGGCCGAGGGGCCGACGGGGAAGGTAAGGACCTTGGTCACGACGGTGCCGGAGGTGAGGTCGGCGACGCCGAAGTTGAGGTCCGAGGCGGGGACGATGCGGCAGCCGGGGTTGGGGGCTGCGTAGCGGCGGGCGGAGGGGGTAGTGCGCGCGGAGACCGAGGCGGCGGTGGCAAGGCCGGCGAGGAGGATGTTGGTGAGCTGCATTTTGATGGTCTTTGAGAGCTTATAGATAAGAATGATTGATTTGGTTCTTGAAAGTTGAGAAGTCGAGGAAGAGAGCTTAGTGTTGTGTATTGTTGGTTAATCTGATGAGTCGGTTGAGGCTGTTGATGCTGATGGAGATGAGAGAAGACGACACCCTGAAGACGAGGACATCGTCTTGTTTTATAGACAGGTCCCGTCGCAGCTTCTTGAGAGAAAGTCTTAGTGAAGTCCATCGTGATGCGTTGAAGGATGTCAGCTCAGCTGCGCCCATGATCTCACCCACGCAGAGTTGAGAGATACATCCATCGCAGCCGCGGCAGGGCCTCCAGCTTCGGCTACTATAAACCAGACCCCGCGAGGCAAAGTATCACCCGCTAACCCATCGTGCAACTCCGCCTCTCAGGAAATCTTCCGAGAAAGCCTTTCTGGAAGGATTGAGTCGTACTGCCAAAACTCAGCCTTAGGAGAATCTCGGTAAGGTGGGGTTTCTGAGCCTCCGCCGGGGTGAAAGACTGAGCTAAAGGAACGACGCCCCGTCAGCACGATGACCCTCGGCTCGGCGGGATCTGGCTCAGCCCTGCCCAGCTAAGCTTGAAGGTCTTACCGCGCAACGAGGGTGGAATCTGACAAACCTGGAGTTAGCTGAGCTTGCCACCTGTGCGGCGGTCTTACGCTCATTGGGCGGTGATGCGATACACGCGAGAAGAAGGGGAAGGATTGTAGGCGTTGCAGGAGCCCCACTGCGCGCCCCAGGTTTTGCACTTTCTAAATATAGGGAAGCATAGCTTCAGTGCAGGAAGGATTTAGATGTGTTATGACAGGTCCAGGATGGGTAAGACGCAGTCGACACGCACCACAGACTTCAGCTTACCAAGATTCGTCTGGTGTGTCGAGAAACGCGAGGAATTGTGCCGTGATTGGATAGAGACACACGGGGCGGAGCAGCTGTTGCAATCCTTTTCCATTCAAGAGGCTCGATGTAGGATCCGAGCTGGTGACGATGTCTTCGAGCCCGTTTTACGTAACAGACAAGAAGTCCAGGCTGAAGGCCTTGTCGCGACGATTCTGAGACCTTCACCCTCGACGCAGGCGAGTGTGTGAAGGAAGGCTCACCTGAGCTGAGGATGTCATCGCCGAGGCTACGTACGCCGAGGAGTCGCCGACGCCTACGCGGGTTCGCAAGGGAAAAGTTGTCCCTGCTTTTGGTGTCGTTTGCTGATCAAGCTGTTTTCACCCTGAAATTCTCAGTTTGGCTCTGCGTTTATAGGTTCAAAGGATCAAGATGGCACCTGAGTGAGACCGACAATCGCTCACCCTGGCACCTGAGTATTCGTGAACATTGGATTACTTAAGCGGGGTAAGATTTCCATATCCTGCAAGCTCCTTGGACGGCAATTCAAGAGCCGACGGACGAGATGAGGTTTATTCGCTCTCATATTGTGCCTCGTCCCATGGATGGGATGAACTGGGGGCATAAAGTTGACGCTCCGCTTTATGTTGATCAAAGCCTTCATGCTCATTGGCTCGAGGCCAGCAAAGTCCCCCAAAAGCTAATACGAACAAGTGCCGACGACTGATGGTTTTTGATGTGTAACACAAGATACAACACCTCGGCCTGGATTTTGCCTTGCGGGCAGGTAACCGCTCACCAGCTAGCCCATCGAATGCTGGAGGTACTGTCAAAAGATGAAAGCTGCAGGTATCATTGAAACGGCTATGCTGTTTTCCAGCCCACCCCCCCCCCCCCCCTACC
>LFIW01001922.1:0-90849 GCA_001625285.1 Colletotrichum incanum
CACCATCAACCGCACCCTCACCGGGTCAACGGAGTGGAACCTGATTTGGGATCTGGTGATGGTGAACTGAGAGAAGTGCATCGAGAGCGCCCGCCTAGACCAGGCTTCAAGGACTTCGGTCAGACACGGATCTGATAAGATGTGCATTTCGGGTCAGTATGACACACAGATCTAGGCCCTAGTCTTCAAAGTCCAAACACAGCCTGGCCTTAGTTACAGTTTGTTGGGATTTTAACGTCGATTTGGTCCCATGGCTAAATAGGTTTGCCTTACCTGAAAGGCTACACCGCAAAGCTTCACCTCCGCCCTAGTTGTTGTTGGTTACATCATCGTATTCCTCAAGACTACGTCCGAAGGACGAGGGAAACCTATTCGAAATGCTTCGAACGTGATACACCACCCGAGCCTTCGGAGGTTGCGGCTGAATGGCATCATGGAGCCGCCACGGTCCAGCAACTTGATGTGCTTGCTTATTAGCCGTCCGATATATGTCATCAGGTTACGTAATGACGTACATGTGTGCCGTGATGTGATGGTCAGATATCCTGTGGTTCGGACGGGAAAGTCAATGTTACTAAAGTTCAGGCAGGGGATCGTCCGATGTTTGACAATGAGAACGTAATTCAATCTCATTTACGAACTCCTGCAAATATTCCTGGCAAAAGAAGTGGTTGCCTGAGCCGAGTGGCAGACGATTTTCCGAGAGGATCCCATCTAAGTAGCATTTTTCCCTATGGAAGATTGAAATGAAGAGGGCTTTCTCGGCTAAAGGCTGCCAATCAAGTCCGTATAGGTCATGCCTGAAGCTCAACTATCGGTACTTTCCAAGAACAGAGTGACCGTATGCCCTGATAAGATCATCACTGGTACACGAAAACTGCTGGTGGTCTTTGCGGCAAAAGACATAGAGAGTCTGGGCTTGGCCATGCTTCTATAGTCCTCAATAACTGGATGTAATGAATGAGATAGAATGTCTTCAGAGTCTTAAGAATAATTCACGGTCGTGGAAGTTAATCGTCAGATCCATATTATTAAGCTGGTTCATTGTCAGGATTGACTCTCCCTATACCTTCAGACAGCTTCACTCAAACCACCCTCCGTTATACACATCCCCTCTCTCATCCCCATCTTCCTCTTCCCCATTGCAACCACCTCCCTCCATCTCTGCCAGCTCTTCAAAACGCAAACCCACAGCTTTCTAAATGGTTGGATTTAAGACCTCGCCACCCGCTCCGACGGCACTCTCCTCATAACTCGCATGGAACAGCCCAAACTCTAGTCCATCGACCCTTTCTCTAACACCAAGACCAAGGTCTACACCTTCTCCGATGCCTACGCTATGGCGGGCCTCCTAGAGATGTCTTCCGACATTCGGGCCGTCGTGGCGTATAAGTACCGTACTCTTACAAACACCCACACACCCGGCTCGTGGGGCGTCTGGAAGGTAGAGCTCAACGGGGCTGCCCCGAAGGCATGGGTCGTGGAGATCATGGCAGAGAGTAAGCTCTTCAATGGCATTGCTAAGTTCGAACTCGACCGGACGAACAACACTCTCCTCATTGCCGACACGGTGGCCGGGGTGGTGTACTAAATGGGCTCCTCGTCGAAGGCGCACTTCGTACTCTTGGCGGATAAGTCAATGATGCCACATGCTTCCTTCCTGCCCTTCGGAAACGATGGAATGAAGTTCTCTAACGGGAGCCTGTACTTCACCAACATCACACAACACATTCAACAAGCTGCCCATCAACGCGAGTGGTAGGCCAGGTGCCGTGTCAACCATCTTCAACAGCTCGCCTGGCGACGACTCCGTGGTTGACGTGTCGAGGAACGCGCATATCACCAACATATAGAACTCCGTGATCAATGTCGATCCGGCGGGCAATATCATCAAGCTGGCGACGGTCCAGGGGGTCGACTTCGACGGCGCTTGGATGGACACCAAGGGACAGGAATGTTCTGTGTGCTAACAGCAGCCAAGGGATCATCTTGTCCATCGTCGTCTAAACAGAGACATGACCCAGGACCAAATCGCAGGAAAGATATTGCACAAACTCAAAATTCTATTACATCATATGTGTCATATACTACGCATTTTTACGCCCAACGCATGTTTGTTTGCTTCTTGCGAACCTAAGTTATCGTTAGCAAAGGATGGCTCTCTTCGGGCAATTGGTACTTACAATAGGACCTAGCACCGCAACACCGACAGTGAGCGCGAGGACGGTCGAAATCAAGCTAATCTTGTTGAAGCCTCTACCAAGAATATCGAACGTGAAGCTGGGAGCGACACGGCTGCCAAACACATCGACACCGTACGCGAAGACCAAGCTGGTGCTCTCCACAATGGTAGGCGAGGTGATGATGTTCTTAACGCCAATGACGTCGCGCTGGTGGGTGATAACCTGCCTAGGATCAATTTCCAGAGCCGGGTGGTACTTGATCAAACCTTCGGCCTCCATCTCGGCAGGAGTCGGGTCACGTCCGACAGGTCGGCGCGGCTCAAGGAGTTGGCGCGGAAGTCCGACAATAGCGTGGGACTGGGGCAAATAGCCGAGGACGTGACGGCTCGTGATACCCTGACGTGTCTGAGTGACGGCCAACGCAGCCAGAGGAGAAGAGAGAATCCAAGCTTGACTGATAACTGACGGGAGAGGGGCACCAGTAGGAGTATCGACAGGCTCGGTTGACGAGAAGTTTGCAGCATCACCCAGCGGGCCTCGGTCATCGGCGTAGTCGCTCTCGTACAGATCGGAGACGACGATTTGGTTGCCCTTGAGGGATTGGCCAGAAAGAGGCTGACCGGCATCGTCCTTGAGGGCGTACTCGCCAAAGAACGTGCACACGAACCAGTTCTCCGCCAAAGTGCACTCGATGTTCTTGCTGCCATCAACTCCTTCATGAGTAGCGGTGTGCAGAACCAGGCCCGAAACCGAGTCAACAAGGTAGACGTTGAGATTTGACTTAGCAGCATTATACGCGGAGACAACAATAGTGTTGGGGTTCAAGTACTTGTACTTGACCCTTCTGTCACCGAGAACGCGTCCAATGGAAGCAATTGGGTCGTGGGTACGCCGTGTTGCAACGTTGACAATTTCGTAGCCGGAAGGGGGAGCAAACTCCCAGGCAACTTGCTCCTTTCCGGCTCCATCCTCGATGATGTAGGTCAGACCCTTGAGTTCGCCCTTCAGGCCGCGTACGACAACGGTCTGCGTCGGCGCCCATTCAGCAGGAACATCACCAATAGCGCCGCCGTAGCCAACAGGCGCAAGCCACTGGCCAGATGCGCTATCGACAACGACAGCAGATTGCGTTTGAACCCAGGAACCTTGGGGCATGGAATCAACCATCTTTCCAGTGTCGAATTTGGCAATCACGTACTCCCCGAAGTAGCCACGTACAGTAACTTGAGACTTCGCATCCTCAACGAAGATTCCCTGGACGTCCCAAGCATCCCATGGAGGGATCTGGGCAGCGTGGAGCTTCCAGATGACTTTTCCATGCTTGCCAATGTCGATACCGAAAAGCTTGCCGCGTCGGGTGACCAGAACGGCAATCTTGTTGAAGCCGAAAGCATCACGGACGAGTCCTTCCGTCTTAGAGGAAAGCTCGGCTCCAGTGATGCTACTGACCAGGCGTTGGGGGATGGAGGCGAGGTAATCCGGCAGATAGGCGAGATCATCAAAGTGACGCTTAACCCGGTGGATATAGGCGGACAAAACGTTGTCATGGGCCTCCGCCTCGAGGGTCTTGGCCAGATCCTCGCTCTCGGGGATCTCCGCGAATGCAGCAGCTACACCGCCAGTGAGACCTTCGGGACGGATCCAGGCCTGCTCCCCGTTGCGGACTAACACCCAGTCGTCCAAAGTTGTAACGGCGGCGCAGCGAACAGCAAAGTTGTCGGCAGCCTTCTTGATGACCTCCGAAACAGCATGGAAGGCAGTAATGCTTTCCGAGCCTTCCTTGAACGCCCACTTTCCAAGAACGGCGTGCGAGCTCGACGACGTCAGGATAACTTCCTCCTGAGTAATGCGAGTAAACCAAACGTTGGCACCATCCGAACTAGTCGAGAACGCGCCTAGGCCCGGAAGCACAGGCAGCTCATGGTGCTTGGTCACTGCGTTGTTCTTGATGTTGACGTGGTAAACCTCGCCCTTGTGGCTGTCAGCAGATCTGCTGTGGACCAGGAAATGCGGCTCCGCGTTGAGGTGATGCGGGGCATGGACAGCAACGTCCAGCGTCTTGGGGAACGGCAAAGCAAACTCCTGCTTTGACTTGGTGCCCAAAACGTTGACCTTCAGCTTCGTGTGATCGTTGTCAAGCCAGGCGACAATGGGAGATGCCGAGTTGGCGCCCACAAACATAACGTCCCTCTTGTCTGTAACGTCGCCCTTGCTACCGAGGCTGATGTCGTCGATGCGCTTGCCAGTGAGAGTGTCGTGGACGGACACCCGCACAGCCCACATGCCGTCGGTACCATAGAGGCTGACCACGAAAATCTTCTCGATGTTGTTCGAAACCTGGAGAGGGCTGGTGTTGCTGGCATCCTTGAATTCCCAAACCACGCTGCCGTCGCCGCCATTGAGTCTTCTCAGGACCGTAGAACCATCCTCGTCTTCGAAAAGCGCCAGAACATCCTTGCGACCGTTCTCCGTCAGCTCCATTACCTCAAGATCCCGGATCTCGCCCGCGAAGTCGATCCACCACGCGTTCCTTCCCGACAAGGCATTCCAGGCGTGCACCGAGTTGCCGTACGCAGACACGACCCAATCCTCGCCCTCAGCCGCCCGCAAGTGTCCGCCGCCATACGTGATATCTCCTGTTAGGAACTGACGCCAAACGACGGCGCCATTGCTGGGGTTGACGGCTCCAAGCACGCCAACATCGCTGAGGGTATAGAGCAGAGATGCCTTATCGTCGCGCCGGGGCTTGTGGAACAGTGTGGTTTCGACCTGAGGGACGCCGAGGAGTTCGTGGTGGTAATCAATATCGCCAACCTCATCGACGAACACCGCGCCGACGAGGGATGAAGCTGCAAGAAGCAGCGTCGCAAGGCGCATTGTGATGGGTGGTGTTCTGAGCGAGCTTGTCGTGAAGATGGACAGCTCCAAAAGTGTGAAGGAAGCTCGCACGTCACTTGGAGGTGGGAGCGCAAAGGCGCTGCTACCTGTACAGAGCACGAGGTACGTACTTCATTGAGCAGTTCCCTGTTGGAGGCATGGCTGATTGGATGTGGGGGAAAAGAAGGCCCGTGCTCGGCGCGCAACATTGGCGGCCGAAAGCTTTCTGAACATTACAAGGCCCTGCCGCGCGACTTTCACCTCCACGGCCAAACCCGACTCAAACTCAAGAAGCCCGACACCTCTCGGTCTCCAAAGCCTTCAAAATGGTAAGTGGACTGTTACCGGGTCTTTCATATCAATCAGCTAATATGTGCAGGCGCGAAATTCGGAAAAGGCGCAGAGCATGCTCTTTCGCTTCCGCGAAGCTCAAGCAGCGGACCTGGGCATTATCGATATTGGCCGGACAAGGCGACCGAGAGTGATCACCGAAGTCGACTCGATACCTTCCTGCGAGAAATGGCGTGGCCAGGTGCTGAAGGAGATTTCGCGCAAGGTCTCGAAGATCCAAGACACCGCGCTTAGCGACTACCAGATCCGCGACCTTAACGACGAGATCAACAAGCTCATGAGGGAGAAGTACATGTGGGAGGTGCAAATACGAAACCTAGGCGGACCGAACTACATGCGCGGGGGCGGAAAGATATACGACGAGCAAGGCCGAGAGATACCGGGAGGCGGTAAGGGTTACCGCTACTTTGGACGTGCGAGAGACCTACCTGGCGTCAAGGAGCTATTTGATGCAGCCAAGGCGAAGGCGACGGATGAGAAACCTCTGGAAACGAGAGACGACTTGCGGAAACAGGTCGATGCCGCCTACTACGGTTACGCGCCGGACGAGGAGGATCCGGAACTGCTCGCGTACGAACTTGCAAAGGAAGAGGAGGCGTTCGAGCACATGGCGAAGACGGGCAAGCAGCAACTACCACCTGATTGGGAGCCATTGCCGGGCGACACGGGCGATGGAAAGGGTTGGGAACTACCGACGTTGGAGGAGGTGCAGGAGGAGCTGATCAACAGGCGGCGGCAGAAATTACTCGACCAATTATAGCAGCCAAATCGTGCGCTGCCTTTCCGCGTACGATAAGAACTGCTTAATTTTTTTTTTGGAGGGACAATGGTCGCTTTTGAAACGCCGTGTGGCTGCTGTATCATATTTCAATGTTGGGAGTTCAGTCGTGGCCTGTGATGATGGCTGGCGTTCTCGGATGGCTTACGGTAAATCGAATACCAAAAATGAAATTTCTCGCCAACTTCAAGCAGCGTCATATCCGATGCTCAAACTTGTCTAATTGTTGCTTGTTCCCAGCCCAAAAGAGGTGGAGCTGCGTTACCAGTCTGGTATTCGTACCTAAGGTAGATGAGTTGGGCTTGATGAGCTCGGTGAGCCGCCGATAAGATAAGGACACACGTGACCGTCGCGAACTTCAATTCGAGCTTCGAAGCTCAACTTTTCGATGGCACGACCAGTGACATCCCGCTCAATCTGCTACAACCGCCGCCAAAATGTCAATGTTCCGCGCCAAGAAGCTCGGTTTGGGCTGTTTCGTCAACATCCGGACGATTCGTGACCACACGAAGCGTCAGGTCTTCATGGAGAACGAGCCCGAGAGGTGAGCAAGCGCAGATAGAACAACGCCACACGAAATGGCACGATCGGAAACTAACGAATGCACCCCGATAGACAAGCTCTCCGCTACATCATCCGAAACACGACGCTCCCTCCCCGTGTGCGTGCCGAGGCGCAGCTTCAGTTGGGTCAAATGCACTGCTACACCCGGCCAACGCAGATCCGCAACCGCTGCATCTTGGGCGGCAAGGCCAGGGGTGTTTTCCGTGAATTCAAGATGACAAGGGTATGTCGAAGAGCTGTTACTTCAAAGTACCGGTGCGGTTTTCTAAACATTGGCTATAGTTCAACTTCCGTATGCAAGCGTACGAGGGCAACTTGCCCGGTGTCAAGAAGGCCAGTTGGTAAAAGAGCGTGGAAGTCGATATCGAGGAAGACGGCGTGGAAATGTCACTGTAAAATACAAAACTGTTCGTCACGCTCTTCCAGAGGATGGGAGATACCTGTGTTCGACCACTCATAGATAACTTGGGACTAGGAGTTCGGTCGCACTGAAGCAACCTGAAAGAGGATTTGTATAAATATATAACACCAAGAGAGAAAAATGTATAACATTTCCAATCAGTTGTGCGTTGGGTGTGAAGAAATCGCAGGCTTCGATGTAATGCACATGACAGGAATATTTAACAAGCAGGCGCCCTTACTACTACCTTTACCAGGATCGTCCTTTGCATCACTTTTCTTCGTTCGTACCTGCCTATCTATTGGCCTTCGTAGAATCATTTACTAAAAGGAAGCATAGGCCGACAATTTCTCATCAACCTCTCACCCTCCAATCTCCACCAACACAACCAACACTTTGCAAAGTCACCATGTTCCGCCGTCGCTGGTCTGGTCTTCCTAGGGACCCTGTGTTCTCATCCAATCTCGAGGATCTTGGGCAAGGGCTCTCTTGTCTCGTCAGAACCTGCAAAGACTAACATTCGCAGCTACTTCGTCAACGACCAAGATGAGATTCGCAACATCGAGAACCCCAACTACTATTTCAAGTACTTCCTCACCAAGAATGGCAGGGTCAACGATCGCCAGCGTTTTCACTTCAACGGTAAAAATCATCTGTTGTCTCTCTTATTCTTTCTTTGTCATTGACTTTTAACAGAAGCCATTCGTAATATCGTCCATAACCGGCTTGAAAAGGAAGGCATGAGAAAGGTCCCTCTTCCTCTCGGCACCCATTCAACCTCCCCCCATGTGCCGATCTTCACCAGCGCGAACTTGGCCTTGGCCTCGCGAGTCATCGTTGTTTTTGGCGAGCCCAATCAAGACCTCGGCATCATGGCTCTCCGTGTCGTCAACGGTCCCGGGGGCATCAACAAGGGCTCCATGGTCTCAGTCGTCCAGGAAATCAACCGCCAGACATCTTCCTCCTCTGATCCATCCGCGCCCGGCATCATCCTCGCTAATACGGGCGAGCTCTGGTGGTGGCCAGAGGGAAAGAAGGCCCTGAGCCCGACTTCCGCCATTGCCATTCCGCAAAAGAGCATGGTTCATCGTGGCCGCGAGTTTAACTCAAAGCTTCACTCGATCCCCAAAAACGAGAGCCCAGAGGCGCATATTCAATACGTCCTCGACGAGGTCCTTCTTACCCTTGTCCTTCCGGCTGCCCGCCTCGACATCGTTGGCATCGGCCTAGGTGCCGACCACGTCACCAAAGCCCTCGACAACCCAGACACTTGGTCCGTTATCGGCCACCGAATCAACACTCTCTCGCTCCTTGGAAGCACGACCAGCATCGAAGAGCTCTCCCACGAGCCATTCAAGGAGTTTCTTCCCCGTCGTGCCCGGGCGTACATTACAGATGAAGCCCCCGTACTCACTCCGCTCGCCCGGCCTGGTGGTAATCCCAACACCGCCTCCTTTACCCAGCACGGTTGCACCGTCTACAGCTCTGGCGAGGCCTACTACGTCGAGTGCATTCCCATCACCAACCGTGCCCCGATCCTCGACTGGATCCAGGAAGTCGCCTTTGCGGGTCACGACTACCGCCATCCGGAGGTCGTGGCGGTCGATCCGCGCATGCCGACCGAGGAGGAGTGGGCTGCTGGTAGCTTTGACGAGACCTGGAAGAAATTGCCCGAGTTCGCGAAGCCGAGCCTCGGATATGCTATGTCACTCGAGGCACATGAACATTGCAATGTTTTGAAGGGCGTTCAGGAGTTTACGAAAAGTCAGGTTGCGAAGCATGGTGACGATGACAAGTGAATTTGGGAAGATCCGGGCAAAGAGTGTTGATACAAGCTGATTGCACCTCGCAGGTAGGGGGTGGCGCTGACTGGACATAGCTCGGGCAACTTTCTGGGTTCTGGGAGGAGATGAGGGAGGCTACAGTGGTCGTTCAAGAAATACAATCATGTTCGTCTTCCTCCAAATGATATCGCCATGTTAGTGTGAAGATGAAATTGGGGGTCGTAACGAAGTAAACAGTATGGTGATGCTGCATGGCATGTCCTTGACCAGGCTACATATAGGCGTTCAATCGCGGAAGTTGGAATCGATCACGTAAAGTACCTTGTAGCTACAAGAACACAAACCAATAAGCTCATCCGTCTAGAGATTTCTTTCATATAACCGAGGGCCACCTTCAATATTAAGAACACTTAGGAAGATGGCGGCAAGAAAACCATTGTAGATAAACGGTAGTCACCACCTCCCGTGTGCTATACCAGTGCTATACCAGTGCTATACCATCACAAGTTCTCTTTTTTCTTCTTTTTTTTTTCTCAGCGTCCAAGACTCCTGTCCTGGAGGTTACAGTTTTCTCCCTTGCATGAGGGAAAACCATACCCTCTTCAGTCTATAGAAGGATATGGCGCATGTGACCGCGAGAGTATTTATCTGGTATCATTACCCCTGAAATATGAACAATATTGTACAAATCTTGCCAATCCCTGTCGCACCATTGACATCAGGAGCACGGCCCTCATACCTTGAGTAAAGAAGCCAGACCGGCAGCAGGCGGCTCAACCTGCACCAGCAACTCCCTCGTCCGCCGTACCCTCTCCTTGACGACCTTCTCCTCCGCCGCCCACCTGCTATCATCAGTCTTCGTCTCGCTCCAGAAGCCGAAGGCAGATTTGACGGGGCCCGCCTTGTTCTTTGCCTCCTCCTCCTTGGCCAGCCTCGCCACCATCGTCGACCAGTTCTGCAATCCCGTGCTGAGGCACTCGCGGCACGTATGCCGGGCTTCCTTGTCTCCTCCCACTGGGCCAATCTTGCGGAGCTGCTCCTCAGCAAGATCCACGGCGTCACGTGTCCACGCGAGACCTTCCTCTCGGTTCGACTTGGAGTCCTTTGTGGCGTAGAGAATCTCACCAATGTACAGATTGAGGCCTGCCTCCTCGCAGAGCTCCTTGGGGTGTCTCCAGGGAGGGCGGGAGCCGTCGTCGGGGGGGGAGGGGTACACCGGTGGTTGTGCGAGGTTCCAGACTCTCTGCCAGAGCGTGGCAGGGGTTTCGGCGGGGCGTTCCTGGCCTGGAAGAGGCACTTGAGGAAGGGCGCGACGAGCACGGAGGATGGAGATGAAGATGGGCAGCGCGGCGTTTACATCACCTGCGCGGGCCTTGTGCAGAGCAATCGATGTGAGAACTGTCAGCACATTCTCTGACGGCTGCGACAACTTGTCGTTGATGGCGTATGTGCGGGGGTCAACCAGGGGCGGCGAGTTAGGCGCAGTCTCCGTCGCTAGGGACAGCGCCCATTGGTACATCTTCTCGGCGGCGTCGGGCAGCTGCTTGTAGTCGAGGAATGAGGCGTATCTCAGTGCGGCGTCCATTTTCTGGCGGTTTGTGAAGCCCTTCGTAGTGAGAACCCTCAGGTAGTGGTTCTCAGCCGGCTCGTAGGCGACCTCACAGTCCTCCTCGTTCGGCGCGCTCTCAGCGCCCGCCGGGATTGGCTTCGGGTGCGGGTTTGACGGACCCAGAACGACCTCTGGCGGGAATATGATGTTCCTCTTCTTATCCCTGACCCAACCGTCCAGCTGCTCCGAAGCTTGCGCCAGGAGCATCAGCACCTCGTAATAGCCTCTCCTCCAGTTCTCGCTCTTGGCTGACAGGTCCTTCCCGGCGTTGCCCACTCCGTCAATGGACAAAGGTTCATCCAGCAATTCTCTGATCCCTGCGCCGTCAATGTTCGGGTCTTCCAATCTCCTGAGCATCTCCCTGCACGACACGATGACCTCGACCCAATTCACGTCATGGTTCTGGCTATCCTTTGCGGCGTTCTTCGCGCCGCGCACGCCCATCCTCGTCAGGAAAGACCACTCGTGCGGCGTCGGGTGTTCTTTCTCCAATCCCTCCTGGTTTAACAGGAAGACAATACCAAGAATGCACAGCGCGCCACCCCAGATGGAGACGTTATAGCGGAGGAACAGGCGGCCTTCGTAGCGGAGCCATTGCTTCTTTTCGGTCGTGAAGTAGCGGACACGGGGACGCGAGGACGTCACCGGTATCGATAGAAAGGGGAGCTGTGGCCGGCTGCGCGAAGTGAGGGATGTGTTGCTTGTGAAGGGCCGGGTGGTCTGGAGCCGGAAGAGCCTCTGGAGGAGGATTCGGCGCAGGGCGAGGCGCTGGCGCATCGTGGCTGTGGGCCGGGAGGCTTCGATTACGTGTTTGATGTATTCATATATCTGTGCAGTGCGTGCGTGGTTGTGTGCCTTCGGAGTTCAAGTTCGTAGCGCTTTGCTATGAGAGTGGTGCAGTTTGTGTCAGCCAGCTCAAAGCTTCGGGACCGGGGAAGCTGTCAAAGGTTGAGCCACCAAGATTCGGTGCCGACGTGGGGACAGGATCGACAGCGGTCGGTGCAGTCGGTGGGTGGTTGTTCCGCTACGAGCTGAATTCGTGGCTTCTGATTGGTCATTCACCTCGTCGACATTTTTCTTGACCTTGAACGCAGGCGATGGCGCGAACCCGATTTTGCGAATGAGACCCATTGTTGATGAGAGGGTCCCTTTCGTGCATGTGTAAGACTGGCCTAGCTGAAAGTCATCCAACGAAGCTCCTGTCGCTTGTCATCTCCGCTTGATTCATTTCTATACATGATGAACAAGCGAGGTTGAAGATGTCTTCATTCTTCTCCCGAGCGGCATGGAGTCCGCATGCACAATTAGCTGCCACCGCAGTATTGTCTGGCGCAACGGTGGCATGTCTCATTCTTGGATACCAAGCATTCGAAAGAAAAGAACGTATTGAAGACTTGAAGAAGTCTATCCCATCATCTTCTGAGGAAGCTGCAAAGGTGCATCAAGTTCCCTCGTCCACACTCATTGCGATCATCGACTAACCGTTACAGCTTACTCAATTCGGCGCCGCATCTCCCCCTATTGACAAGGAGGATGCTCGCAACCAGGCTCTTGCAAGGAGGGCGCAGGCCGGCGACTTCGACGAGGAACTGATCTTGGAGCAGTTGGCTCGGAACAGAGTCTTCCTGAGGGACGAGGGCTTACAAAAGCTCCGAAAATCGTTTGTTATCGTCGTCGGTTGTGGTGGCGTCGGCTCCCACTGTACCGCCGCCCTCGCCCGCTCCGGCGTCTCCAAGATCCGTCTCATCGATTTCGACCAGGTTACTCTTAGCTCGCTCAATCGACACGCCGTAGCAACCCTCGCCGACGTTGGCATCCCAAAGGTCCAATGTCTCTACCGTCGCCTCATTGCTATTGCCCCCTGGGCCAAGTACGAACTCAAGAACCAAAAGTTCGAAGGGACCGCCGCCGAGGAGCTCCTTGCCCCTTGGGCCGAGGACGGGCAGAAGCCGGACTACGTTGTCGATGCAATTGATAACATCGATACCAAGGTTGCCCTGCTGAAGTACTGCCATGACCACAAGATTCCCGTTATTTCCAGCATGGGAGCCGGAGCCAAGGGCGATCCTACCCGTGTTAACGTTGGTGACATCGGAGCTAGCACAGATGACGGACTTTCAAGAGCTACCCGGAGAAAGCTGAAGCTGCAAGGCGTCACTGGCGGAATCCCTGTTGTCTACTCAACTGAGGTGGCTGGCGAGGGCAAGGCCGCCCTCCTGCCGCTTTCCGAGGAAGAATTCAAGAAGGGCACCGTTGGTGATCTCAGTGTCCTGCCTACTTTCAGAGTGCGAATCCTTCCAGTCCTTGGCACCATGCCCGCCGTCTTCGGCTACGTTGTCGCGAACCACGTTATTCTCAGCATCTCTGGTAAGGCAGTTCTAGTCACGTTAACTTTGACCAAACTGACCAGCGCTCAGGTTACCCCCTCGATTACGTCCCGGCGAAGAACCGTGACAAGCTCTACACAGATATCGTGGCATTCGTCCAGGGTTCAGAAACGAGAATTGTGCACCACCGATACGGTATCGAGGAGTCCAAGGGCCTCCGCATCCCCGTTTCTCTCGGCGACGCGGCGTTCTTGACCGAGGAGCTGTGGAAGGGGCGCAGCGCTGTGACCGGCCTCATTAACAGACTCGTGCTCGTGCGTTGGAGAAGACCCGAAGGCCCGACGAAGCTGCGGATCGGTGAAGGCGCCGAGGAGCAGAAGTGGTCTAATATCCGCTTCCGCGATCTGGTCTGCATGACCAGAGACGAGGCCCTTCGCCACGAGAAGGAGTACCTCAAGAAGGACGATACCAAGCTGGAGGATTTGTACGATGCTGAGGTGATTGCCCGGATAGAGAACAGATTGAAGGAGGCGGTCGAGGTTGAGAAGGATAGACTATAAATACTTGCGAAACTTCGGGATCACGCCATGAATACATAAACAAGAAGTTATCGCACTTACGGTCGTTTATATTGGTTATTGAAGACACTACCTATTCGCATTAGGGAGAAGTGTGGCTGTTGCTACTGCGGTGTGGCTGTGCAGCTACTCGTTATAGTGGGGAATGGCGGACGTGTGTCCAACGCTGCAGTGTCTGCGTCGCGTCTGCTCGCGCTTTCTCTCCTTCATCACCTCACTGTGATATTCTGCCGACTGACAACGTGGAAATTCCGCAACAACAATCGCATTTCTGATCTGGCAATCTTTACCTCATCGGAGCCATTTCATGGCATCTTCGCGGATTGGAGATCACGAACTTCTATTTTCAAGCGTACCACCATGGCTTGCGGCTAGGGGTGAGCCAGCTGGAATCGCTGCAAGAGGACCATGCAGCTAACGACATTGCAGGTATTGTTGGCGAGAACAGTCTTCATATGCAGTTCTCTGTTCAGAATTCATGCCGCGAACACCAGCAAGGCCCCATACAGAGTTTTTCCTGTGCAGAAATCAGCTCAGTGCATCAGGTTCACGGCCAAGTATCTCAAGTGAGATCTGGCAAAGGCATGGGCGCATGGAGTACCAAGGCCCCTTTCCCGATAGCGCTTCTTTCTCCCCTCCTTCTGAAGACCCTGGATTTTGGAGTTTTCTTGTTTCTGTTTCATGTTGCTCAGGTTTTTTTCCCGTGATTGACGGCTCTTTCCTTTTCCCTCACCTCAACCCACCTCCAGCCTGCGATGATGACAGCTTTCACATCAAGGTTACGGGATCATCAGTGCCGCGGTTCTGCAGAGAACCCTTCACGCGATGGCAGGACCAGCACCAAAGAACAGAGATCTGAGCAGGCACCATCTGGGGTTCCCCAGCATGGATGTTATCGTTGCGCTGCCGTACGGCTGACGCTCGTTCTTGAGATCCTGTGCCGCAGTGACGACAGCCTGCAAGGTCTAGAAGCAAAGCTCATCGGGTCACAACCTCACTCCTCTTGGGGTGTGGTTCGCCTTGGAGCACGCTCATGACAGGACATATATAGTTTTCAATCGGAGCTGGCCGGTAAGTCAAGCCTCTACTCCTTCAGACTTGAAATGTGGCTGACGTAGACGTACAGGCCTCAGGACTGCCAGTCAAGCGGCGGCGCAGCGAGACGATATAGAATTGCCCGGTGATGACACGAAGTCCAAATAAGCCAAAGTTGCAGACAGCACGAGGGTACATCCAGTCACTTTGGCGGAGTCCTATCGGTCGTTGTCCGTGAGAACATAAGAGAGCTAATCTGAGGGCAATTCTACGAGTCGAGGTGAGAAGTCGACTGTCTTGGGAGTGTATAAGTCAAGTGGCTTGATGCCGGGAGTCAGGAGTAGAAGCTACATTGTCGAGGGGGTGCTGGAGATGCCCAAGGGGTGTCAAGTGGTGATGAGGTAGCTGTATGTAGAATATGCTGGCTCAACATGATTGATCCCATACATGAACACGTGTTATGACCATCAACGAAGAAATACCGGCTTTATCCCTACTTGACTACCGCCGGCGCACTAGCAACTTTCCACCTTGGGTTTAACATGTATCATTCCCTCTTCTGAACCTTTTACTAGTCTGATTAGGATAATCCGCGACGCGGTGGCATACTTGGCTAAAATCTGGGAACGAGGAAACAACACCCCAATCGAATAGAAGCTGGTATCGAGGGCGCGCGCTATTGGAACCAAGGGGTATAGGCTGGGCCCAGTGTGGCCTAGCATCCCTTTATGCTTTTTTCTTTCTGTTATGTGGGTTGGAACTCGTCATTACTCCGTTTTATTCATTTGTTTGGAATTGCTCGAGTTGTATTCTCTAGCATTGGTGGAAAGGGTCATGCTGAAAATACCTAGCTTACAAGAGTGAAGGTCGATAAGTGAAGACATCACGAAATGCCACAGGCGAAACTCTCGGAGATTTCGTCCGCTCGGTCGGTGCGAGAATGGCACCTCAGCGGAGTCAGCGCCGAAGCTTTCCCGCCTGAGCTCCAGCCCAGCTTGTCTGCAGCCTGCGGGATTAGCGGCCCCGGTCCCTGACTTTGGGTCCATCTGCTTGCATCCCGCCGCAAACGGTGACTCGATGACTTTTTGCGCAGCGAATCAGGGCGTGTTCCAGCGTCCGAGCGCCCCCAGAGATCGATGGGCTCACCCCAAGCTAAAGTCGGTTCCCACATCTCCCGTATCTTATACCCTTCAAGCTGGTGTTCCATCCCGCCTATTCCAGCCCTTCCTTCCAGCCGCGCGGGTCTGGGTAATATCTCAAAATATTTAGGCTTTGAGTTACTAATAATGACTTCTTCTCTACTTCCCTCCGACGTCTTTCTTGGCATCTTGACTGCGCCGGGTGCTGACCTGACTTGAGCCTACGACCGACACGAATACCAAGCGTCTCAGAACTGATTGACTAACTAAACTCATCCATTGGAGAAGAAAATACTTGGGCTTTGGATTACTGGACTATCTAAGCCCTTGACGCTCTGCCCGCCATGGACCCAACCATCGTCACCTTGCTCGAGAAGAGCGCCGCCGATGGCGTCCCCTTCCGCGCGCGCCCCAACCACGTGCACCAAACATGGGCCAAGACCTTCCACTCCCTCCCGGAGCTCTACATCCAGCCCGAGTCCCTCGAGGAGATAGAGAAGGTCGTCAATCTCGCCCGCAAGCACCGCCGCCGCCTCGTCACCGTAGGATGCGGCCATTCGCCCTCTCACATCACCTGTACCTCTAGCTGGCAGCTCAACCTCGACAACTACAACCGCATCCTCTCTGTTGACGAATCCACCGGCTTGGCCGTCATACAGAGCGGTATCCGCCTTTACGCCCTATGCGACGAGCTTGAGCGTCGCGGCCTGGCGATGCCGAACCTAGGCAGCATCAACCAGCAGTCCATCGCTGGCGCCATCTCCACTGGCACGCATGGCAGCAGCCTCTCCCACGGCCTCATGTCCGAGGACGTGGTGGCGCTCAAGATCACTCTGGCCAATGGGAAGACAGAGTCTTGCTCTCGCGACGAGAACCCCTCGCTCTTCCGCGCCGCGCTGCTCTCGCTCGGTGCGCTGGGCATTATTACCGAGGTCACCTTCCGCGCCGTGCCGGCCTTCACGCTGCGTTGGACGCAGACTATCGACACCGATCTCAAGATGCTGAACGCCTGGACAAAGGACCTATGGACGCAGAGCGAGTTTGTACGTGTATGGTGGTTTCCCTACACTCGTAGGGCGGTGGTGTGGAAAGCGGAGAAGACGGATGAAGAGCACGTTGAGCCTCCCAAGAGGAACTACGATGGCCCGTTGGGCTACTATATCTACCACAACCTGCTATATTTTGCGCAGCATATCCCGCGGGTCCTCCCGTGGGTAGAGTGGTTCGTCTTCGGCATGCAGTACGGCTTCGGCAACGGGTCGACCATCTCCGCTGTCCAGCCGAGTCGCAAGGCCCTGTTAATGAACTGTCTATACAGCCAATACGTGAACGAATGGGCCATCCCGCTGCACAAAGGCCCTGAGGCCCTCCGCCGCTTGTCGTCGTGGCTGAACCACCTCACCCCCGAAGACCCGGACTACGTCCCGCACAATATCCCCTTCTCGGCCGACGGCCTCTACGTCCACGCGCCGGTCGAGGTACGTGTGAGCGACACCTCACTGACGTCCAACGCGCGGCCGTACCTCGACCCAACGTGCCCCGACGGCCCGACGCTGTATCTCAATGCCACGCTGTATCGCCCGTACCACGCAGACCCGCCGTGCCGGGAGCGCTACTACGAGGCGTTTGAGTGGTTGATGAAGGACCTCGGTGGGAAGCCGCACTGGGCTAAGAATTTTGTCGAGAGCGAAGCAATCGAGGCGTTTTACGGGAAAGATCTGCAGAAGTGGCGGTCGGTGAGAGACGAGGCGGATCCGGAGGGCATGTTTGTCGGGCAGTGGCATCGCGAGAAGGTGCTCGGCAAGGGACCGAGGCTTGCATTGGAGGAGGTTGAGGTTGAGAGGGCTGCGGCAAGGGGAGGCGGGTTGAGGGTTGCTGGCGTTGTGGGAGAGTCGCAATGACGCGATATCAAGTGATAGGCGCCGCTTTCTAGAAGTCTAGGATTGACTGCAACGTTTACCGCGTAACTTCCTTCCGTGCCACATTTGCTGGGTTGACAACGTCACACTCCATGCATTAGCAATTGTGAGAGGCCACTAACCACATGCATGGCGGGGGTCTCGGACTCTTCGCCTGGGATACACGCAGGCTTCAGATTGCGCAAGCCTACATCCAGGCATCAAATGTCGGGGGGAGAACCAACAGCCAAGATGCTTGCTCGTACGACTCAACGGGCGTTGATAACAGGCAGGGTCCGAATCGGGACGAATACGGCTCGAATCCCTCGTACGAAATCTGGGGACGATGATTGGACAGAGTCGACCATCCAACGCTGCAACAGTTGTCCTGGTCGAAGTCAGCATTGGCTCCCGCTCAAATAGGAAGCTGAAATTGAGTAATTGCTGGTGAGACGTTCTATATTCCTTGGTAGTATCCGGCGCGGCGTCTGAATAAGAACCCTACGTCCTTGCAGACTATCAACCTATTCAATGTTTCAAACGTTTGGCTTTTTGCTTGTGGCCTTTCTATAGAGCCGCACCTTTGTATCCTCTACTTGAAATTGAAGGTGTGACTTATGCGCCCAATGAAAGTGATTGGCACCTTACAATGAGCGCCGACGACGACGACTTCGGCCCGCAGGTGCGCGGCTACTTTGACTTCACCGTGTTATTCGAACAGAGCATCCTCTCCATCCTGCCGAACGCTCTTTTCATTCTCCTCGCCCCGTTCCGCGTCGCATATCTCCTCCACAATGATGCACGAATCCATTCGGGAAAGATCTTATGGCTGAAGCTGGTATTTCGACCAAACTCCTACAAGTCATGCCCATTGCAAGAAAGTCTCTGACCCCAGCAGGCCGCGATCGCTGTGTTCCTGTGTCTACAAATCGCCCTCACAGCGCTTTGGGCCCTCCCCTCAACGCCCAGTGCCCGAACTTCCATCGCGGAAAGCGTGCTAGGCCTCGTCGAGGCCCTCGCCCTCGGTGCCGTGTCTTACGTCGAGCACAAGCGCTCCATCAGACCGTCGGCGCTGCTCGGCGGCTACCTCGTCCTCACCATTGTCTTGGATATCGCACAGGTGAGAACATTTTGGATTCGAGATGGTTTAACCCCGGTCGCTGCCGTCTTCACTGCTTCGCTGGTGGCCAAGGTTGCCATGCTTGTTCTGGAAGAGACGCCCAAACGCGCGCATCTGCTCGGGAGCGAGAAAGGTGTTGCCGTCGAGTCCACGACCGGCGTTATAAGCCGGAGTCTGTTCTGGTGGTTGAACAGCCTGTTCTTCCAGGGCTTCAGGCTCCTCATTGGCCTCGAGGATCTGGGAGCCATCGATCCCAAGTTTGACTCGAAGCTTTTGCTGGGAAAGTTGGACCGAGTGTGGTCAAAGAGTAAGTCTCAGTCTTTTGGTGTGAAAGGAGATGTCTGACGAAAGTGTAGGCAAGAAGGGTAGCAACTGGAGCTTGATCGGGAGCACCTTTTGGGCATACCGAATCACCTTTCTCGCGGGCGTGCTCCCTCGCATCCTCTTCGCGGGCTTCACCTTCTCCCAGCCGTTCCTCGTGAACCAGATCGTCAACTTTGTGGGAAGTCCCTGGACAGACGAGTCGCGGAACATTGCTGCTGGCCTCGTCGGTGCAACGGCCTTGATCTACGTTGGACTGGCTGTGAGTCTCCCCATATAAGCCATTAACTACAAAGCACTAATATAACGTCCAGGTCTCGCGCTGCTGGTACCAGCACATGACGTTCCAGCTTGTGACCCTCTTCCGCGGCGGCCTCGTCTCTCTCATCTTCAAGAAGACGCTCGACCTGGACGCCTCGGTCATCAAGGATTCGGCACCGGTGACGCTTATGAGCGTCGACATTGAGAACATCGCTGTGTCCATGACATACCTCCATGACGTCTGGGCCGCGGCGGTCGAACTCCCCGTCGGCGTGTACCTGCTTTACCTCCAAGTCGGGCCTCCTTGTTTCCTCCTCCTAATCCCTGGAGTTCGTAAGTGGCCGCCGTTGTTGCAGTTTAATATCATAGACTGACAAATGATGGGTAGTCTGCACAGCTCTCACGACAAAACTGTCCGCGCGTATGGCACCGGCTCGGGTTGCGTGGAACCAGGGGGTGCAGAAGCGCGTGTCCATCACCTCGTCCATGCTCACGCAGATCAAGGGCGTCAAGATGATGGGATTGACGGACCACTTCTCCAGCATCGTACAAAATTTGCGCGTCTCAGAGCTGAAGCTCTCGGTCAAGTTCAGAATTCTCGTCACCATCCTCAGTGTGATCGGTAAGGTTCTTCGCTGTCTCGTTCTCAACATAAAACCCTGACCGTTCTGCAGCCGGAATCGCCCAGCAACTCACACCCATCGTCATCATCGCCGCCGCTGTTTTCTGGACCAAGGCAGAGCAGGGTCTCAGCATCGCCGAGGCCTTCACGGCGCTGTCCATTATTGTTTTGGTATCCGGCCCTCTGATCAAGTTGATCGGTTCTATCATACAGCTCATGGGTGCATTCGGTTGCTTCACTCGCATCCAGGAGTTCTTGCTCCTTAACGAGATCGTCGACCAGCGACAAATCATGACGACTTCCTCGAAGTCTTCCCTCGACTCAGCAAACCCGCCCCCGAGCCTTCACGGCTCAGATTTACAGCCATTGTCGCCTAGGATCATCGAAACGTCGAACGACGTTGAGCTCCGGTCTCTGAAGACTAAGAGTCGCCCCGCCTCGTTTGACTATGATAAACCCCTAGTAGTCCTCACCGATGCGACAATTATCCTCAGAGACGGCACCGAGATTCTCAAAAACGTATCCCTCTCCCTCCGCCAAGCCACCGTCTCAATGCTCGTCGGGCGCGTGGGATGCGGCAAGTCATCCCTCCTAAAAGCCATCCTCGGCGAGCTCGGTATCTCGAAGGGGAGTGTAACGCTGCACACCTCCTCCGTCGCGTTCTGCGACCAGTCGGCCTGGTTACGCAACATCACCGTCAAGGACAACATCATCGGCCAGACGCCGTATGATCCGGCTTGGTTCTCCGCGGTTATTCGTGCTTGTACTTTGGACGAGGATATTGCGCTGTTCCCCAAGGTTGAAGATACCATTGTCGGCACGGGTGGTGTGGCATTGAGCGGCGGTCAAAAGCAGAGAGTGGTAGGTATCCCAATCTTGTTCCTTCCCTTGTGTAATGACTGACTTCTGTACAGGCACTGGCTCGCGCCGTGTACTCACGCAAGAAGCTACTACTCCTTGACGACGTATTTAGCGGTCTGGACAACTCAACCTCCAAAGCCGTGTTCCGGCGCCTTCTAGGTCCCGACGGTCTCCTCCGCCAGGCCGGCATGACCGTCCTTCTCGCAACCAATCATGGTATACCTATCCTGTCTCGTTTCAGACCATTTTCCCTTGGCACAGACTAACAAGCCCTTCCAGTCAATTTCCTTCCCACCGCTGACTGCATCACCATGATCGAAGACAACGCCATCGTCCACAACCAGATCTCCTTTAATTCTGTTCCCCGCTCCGTCTGGGGCCACCTCGCCGAGGAGGTTAAGGGTAAAGAACCCGAACAGGAGGTCGCCAAAGAGGGTGAAAAGCCCGTTGAGACTGCAAAGCCGCCAACCAAGGCAGATAGGCCGGCCACCACGCCGCGGGCCACGGAGGCCGAGCTGACAAGGCGGACAGGAGACATGGACTGCTATCGCATGTACTTCAACTCCATCGGCTGGCCCATCTTGACTGTGTTTCTTTTTCTAAATGTTTTGTACGTGGGCTCTGGAAAGATGCCACGTAAGTGCTTCCTCCTAGGGTTTCCCTCGTTGGCTGGGAAGTATGACTGATGAGTCCTGCAGAGATCTGGTTGCGGATATGGACCGAGAATGGCACGAACGATCGGCCGGCGATGCATTTCAGCATCTACTTAATGTTCGGCCTCCTTAGCCTCCTTCTCAACGGTGCTACCCTGAGGTAAGCAGCATCGACGACGTCTTTGTTGCGAGAATATTAACAGGCTAGCAAGCTTCTGGATGCTCCTCGCGATCCCCCGATCCTCAAATCACCTACACCAAACCCTCCTCAAAGCAGTCCTCGCGTAAGCTCACTCGTCTCCCTTTCTTCAGCCAGCAACGCTAACAAGACCTCCCAACCCCAGTGCTCCCCTATACTTCTTCACAACCACTGACAGCGGCGTGACGCTCAACCGCTTCAGCCAGGACATGGCCCTAATCGACCACCGCCTCCCCATGTCTGCCTTCGCCACCATCATCAGTTTCCTCACTGTCCTCGCTGAGACCGCTATCATCGCCTCGGGCGCCACCTACGCCGCAGCCCTCATTCCCCCGTCTCTGCTTGCCCTCTACTTCTTGCAGAAGTACTATCTCCGCACCTCGCGTCAGCTCCGTCACATTGACCTCGAGGCCAAGTCCCCGCTCTTCACGCACTTCTCCGAGGTCCTCGCGGGGCTAACCACCCTCCGCGCCTTCTCCTGGCGACCCGCGATGCTGCGCGAGAGCTGCGCGCTGCTCGACGCGTCGCAGCGGCCGTACTACCTCTTCTTCTGCGTCCAGCGGTGGCTCAACGTCGTGCTGGATCTGTTCATTGCGGGCATGGCCGTCGTGTTGGTCGCCTTCGCGCTGCACTTTTCAAACACCACCACAAAGGGCGCGATCGGGCTGGCGATGGTGAACATTATCAACTTCAACCAGACGCTGGGCGAGTTCATCGAGATGTGGACGATGCTGGAAACCAGCCTGGGCGCGATCGCGAGACTGAAGTATTTTATAGAGTACACCCCGCGCGAGGATCGGGATTGCGAAACGGATGAGCCGCCGGCGGGCTGGCCTGCGAGCGGAAAGATTGAGCTTGACAATGTGACCGCTGCGTACAGGTATGCTACCTATGCTACTGCCCTCTTTCGCTCCTCGCATTTTCCGTTTTACGTCACGTACTAACACCTCACCCAGCGACACAACCGACCCTGTCATAAACAATCTCTCCCTTACAATCCACCCGGGCCAGAGAGTCGGCATCTGCGGCCGCTCCGGCTCCGGCAAATCATCTCTCCTACTCACACTCCTCCGCCTCCTCGATACCCACACAGGCGACCTCTCACTTTCCTCGGTCTCCTTCCTCACCCTCCCGCGCTCCTCCGTCCGCGCCGCCGTCACAACCCTCCCGCAGGACCCGGTCCTACTCCCGGGCACGGTGCGCGACAACCTCGACCCGGGAGGACACATCCCCGACGCCGAGTTGATCTCGGGGCTGCGCAAGACGCGCGTCTGGGACCCTGTCGAGGCACGGGGCGGGCTGGACGCCGAGATGGCTGACATTGGGCTGTCGGCAGGACAGAAGCAGTTGTTTTGTCTTGCCAGGGCGGTATTGAGAAGGCGCGGGACGGTGTTGTTGGACGAGGCGACTAGTAACGTCGACCATGCGACTGACGAGGAGGTGAGGCGCGTGTTGGAAGGGGAGTTGGCGGGGGCGACGGTTGTCGAGGTTGCGCATCGGTTGGAGGCGGTCGTTGGGTATGATGTCGTTGTCGTCATGCATGAGGGGAGGATTGTGGAGGTTGGGAACCCAAGAGAATTGTTGAGTGGGCCTTCGCGGTTTAGGACTCTCTGGGATAGTCGCGGGGCGTGAGGTTGGTCTTCGTGAAGCTTACTGCTCTCTTCAGTCGTTCGCCTCATTACGTATGCAAAGCCCATGTTGGATCATAAAGCGAGGAGGCGTGGAGTGACTGATCCCGGAACTCAAGCAAACATCTTTTTCTCATTCATTCTTGTATCAGGATTAATGTCCTCGGTCACGCGCTCCATATAGTATGTTTGTGAACTCGGTTGTATACCATATGCCGCGCTTCAACATGGGTCAATTTCGAAATGCAGCTGCGCCGCATCGTTAGGTTGATGCTATCTACCAAACCTCAAATGCCAAAAGCACTGAAGCATCAGGCATTAGGCTGCTGGTAAGTGCGATGAGTAGCGCATAGGATGTGCGGACGCGTTCAGTGTCAGCAGACTGCGATCATCATGGGCATATCGGTCGTTAGGAGGGCGGGCTCGATTCGCACTTGGAGGGTTAGGCTTCCGTCCTGCTATCTACATGTCTTACTGTCATCCATATCGAATTTTGAGCCTGCTAGTATTTCAAGAGACTAGTAGAGTGCATGAAAAGGCCTGCACACCTGGAATCGAACTAAATAGGAGGTATAGAGGCACAAAATACATTATAGAAGCACGTAACTCAGAGGCTGTCTCTGTTTCTATCTCACGGACTTGGTTCGGATTCCACCAGGCTGCATGCACATGACCCTGCTTGTCAATCGCGTCCAAATACTCACGGAGAGCCGTCCTGGCATGTTAGCTGACATCCTTCAAAGAAGACGTGGGGAATCTTCAGAGATCCGATTCGTAGTAACGGAAACGGTGGCGTTGCCGATCGAATGGGATGGACAATGAACGATACTGTCACGTATGCAGCTCACGCCCCCGGTTGAGTGTAAAGGTCTCTTGCATCAATTCAGTCCAACATCAGCGGGTAGAGAGAAAACGGAAGAGCCGAGTCAAGCGGCCGCATGAATGGGCGACTAATGTGCCTTTGTTGCCCAATGGCTGCCCGAGTAGTTCGCGGTTGCGATCGGTGGCTCATCCCCAAAATTTCAGAACAGAGCAAGGCATGATGAGCACTGAAACTGATCGTGAAGTGTCCAATGACAACCAGATAATCGAGACCTCCGATTTGCTAGAATTTTCATACAAGATAAAATGGTAATTGCTTGACCAGCGTTGAGTGCGTGATCTCCGGCTACTCCAGTGCCAAAAGTTGTTCAACAAACCGAAAGAAACGTAAGTCGTGATGTAGGAAAATACCCCAGTTTTACCGGTAGGATCGAACTAGATCATGTACAGTGCCGTGAGGCTTGGAGTGTGTTTTCCCCGTAAAGAAAAGAAAGATGGGGGGGTATTTTCAACTCAAGGAGACTGCGCAGTCTTCTCATATGAGGACCGGCGTGAGTGCATTTTTGTGTCATAAGCGCAGAAGCGTCCATACCGTGTGAAGAAGAAGAAGAAAAATAAACGAAAAAAGAAGAAAAAAAAGCCAACGCCTTGAAAAATAGACCGACGAGCCGTGAGGCTTTTCCATCTTGTCCAGCCGCGAGGCCCTTCCGTCTTGAGACCACTGATGCCCGCCTGTTCACACAATCTGTTACATAGACAGCTCTGCCATTATCGTGGCTCAGACACCCAATCCCGCGGTGCTGTGTGTTCCCGCTTGAGAAAAGGTGTTTCCATGTCTCCTTCCGATCTTTTTTTGATTTTGTGATGGTCGTGTGACCAATATCTTCCGTCCTGGCGCCGTATAGAGGAAACTCTGCCTGCTGCTCGTCGACGTTTGTCCCGATGTACACCTGCACAAAGCGTATATTTGGCTGGTAGACTCCCTTGTCGAGTAACGGCCAGAAGTTGATTAATCAAAGCACGGAAAGATCAGTGTCGGTGCCGGCGAGAGCTTTCGTGACCATGACGATGGCTGTGGGAATGGCCGTGTCGATGCGAAGAATGGTGGCCCTCCCTATGTCTTGAAGACGAACCACTACCGCTGCGTTCAAGCTCGCGTTCCATCTCTTCGACACGTGATCTGTAGCCCCGTACAATCTCCTTGATATGCCTTATCCGATCGAAGTCGAGTTCCAACTCATCCAGCTGCCGGAGAAGCTCGTGGTATCGCTGAATTTCGGCATCTGCTCCTTCAATCAGATTGCCAGCTCGGTCGAACTGGGCCATTGTAAACATCTGGCTCTGTTCGCTGAGGTAGACAATCTGCTGCTCAATCTGGTTCATGACACGATCAAAGTATCGTCCTAACGCTGCCAACGAGGTGCTATCCAGTAGCAACAGTCCCTGACTTGAGGCGCGACTTGCTGCCCTTGATGAACTTGAACCACCTCCCCCTGTCCCCTGGCCCAAAGCCGCCTGTCCTTGGCGAAGTAACTGTATTTCTTCATAGCTCAATCCCAGCTGCGTGTCCGGCACTGCATTGGTTTGGGTGGTCGACATGGCTCGGCGCAGCGCACCGTGCGCAGTTGGGAAGTAGCAAGGCTAGCGGTTGAGGGTATTGCGCGTCGGTGGAATATCTACGGTTCGATGATACGTGGTTGCCGTTGCTGCGATACGGCGGCGGCGACGAGTTTCGGAGGCTCGTCCCTGTCGGAGGTGGGGTTCGATGGAGAGGAGAGGAGGGGTTCGACGACAATCCGGGGCGCAGGAGAGAGGTGCAGCTGCGGACGCGAATGCGACGAATGGCATGAGCTGTTGCTCGGTGCTGTGAACTGTAGGGGCCTTTGTCTGGGCGATCGTAGCGCGCACAAAGTCATGATATCGTAGAGGCGACGGAGATCATTGCTGGTACATCGGGCAGCAGGCTCGGCGCGAGCGAATTGAGTTCGGAGTGGCTGTACCGACGGCAGCCTCAATGTTGCGATAGGCCCAGGTACGTCACAAAGCAGGCGGAGACCGTACTACGAGGCCGAGTTCAAAGGTTTGTCGTCGAAGCGCGCAGGCGAGAGGGAAATCGGTTCCGAGGCCGGAAAAGAAAGAAGAGGGAGGGCGACGGAGTTTGAAGTTGGGGGGATTTTTTTTTTGGTGATACACAACCTGTGAGTTCGCACCCTCCACCACCGCGATGCCTTGTTAGTTGCTGCCCGCACAGGTCTCCGTTTGGTCACCCAGACTCAGACCCAGGTCAGGTCTCGGCCGCTTTGACTTGTTGAGGGGAAAGGAGCGCAAAGGCGCCGGCGCAAATGGCACGCGAACGGGATGGCCCCTGATAACGGCACACAGCTTTGTGCGTGCAAAAGAGCTCGAAATGTCCGTCCGGCCGTGGTATGGAGGAGGTTTCTTCCCCCCCTGCGCAATGGGAGAAGCTCGGTATCAGCTGACGGTCAACCTCTCCCCACGCTTTTGGGGACGTCGCAACAGCTGGTGACAGCGACGATATAACGTCGAGGATCGCAAAAAAGCAGTCTCGGCGCAAAAAGGCTGCCAGGCCAGACGTGCTTAATTAATGGTTGGGTATGGCGAAGACAGGGAAATTGACCGGCGATGACACTGGAACCGAGGGTTGTTGGTTGGTAGTGCTAGACCTCTCTCCCAAAGTCACAGCCGCGAATCGCAGCCCAGACGAGACGAAAAGTTGAGTGGTGGGTGGATGGACAGGGACGGTGTGGCATACCTCGGCCGATGTCGTTAATTCAAGACAAGCGCCGGGTTTCCGCCGTGGTGGTATTGCGAGACTATTGGCCTTCCTATTTAGACGGAGGGCTAATGGGCTCGTGATGATGGATTCCGGGAGGGTGTGATGGAGGGATGAAATCGGTATCTGAAAGGGCCAAGACACTCACTGCTCGGCGAACGCTATCGGTACGGATGGTTCTCAGGAACCGAGAGGCTGACAGGTGACTGTTGGCTGCACGAACAGACGGAAGGGAGGTCGATGACGAGTGACGGATCTAAGTGAGACAAGGCCGAGGAGGACGAGGAGGACGAGGAGGACGAGGGAGGCGACATTGAGGAGGAGGAGGACGACGACGGCGACGACGACAGAGACGATGTTTAATATCCGCGAGTCTCAATGTTGACGAAGCTGCCTCCCGTCCTTACGCCGGGAGATGCAGGCGCACGGCAGGTAGGAAAGGTACTTTCTCTTCCAGCAAATCTCCCAAGGAACAGGCGAGGAACAGGAGTACCCCATCTGCCTTGGCTCGGTGTGACGATGACGGGTCGGACCTGCCCAAATGTTTTTGGCCTTTGCAACCGGCAGGTACCTCAAGCCCACGGTAGGCTTCCTCTACCTCTTCTCCTCTCCGCATGATGCGACGTTTCCCTTGTACTTTTCCTTGTCCTTGCTTCCATGCTTGTCACCGAAGTTGCGTGCGCTCTGGGGTGCCGTTTTCTGCTCTCCCCGAAATTGGTCTACCACCTCTCACCGCGTTTTCCATCTCGGCTCCCCCAAACCCAGTAGGAAAGCTCGGTCGGCGAAGAAACATAGCCGTCGACGGAGCCCCCGAACAGCTGTAACTCGGCGGTCTGTCGTGTCGAACCATGCGAACCTTGCATCGACGTCACAAACTGTCCAAAGGGATCTCTTCCTTTCCGTGGGGATACCCAGGCGGTCAGTGCCCTCCCGGGAGTCCGTCGCACTGGGTTCGCTGCCGCAGGGATGATAGCTTCGCGCGATCCTCCAGCCGGCCTCCCGGGGAATGCGGCTTGGTACGATTAGACGACACCGTGACCGACTTTCGCGCGTACCAACGGTCTCGAGCCCGGCCGGGCAGGTGACATTCCACCTCACCTCAACAGTCTCCGATCTTGTTTCCAGCCATCGCTCTGCGGAGCCATACCTCACTCGCACCTGGGTAGTATCGACATCTCAGCAATGGGCTGACTCTGTCTATGCCGTTCTCTTATGTATTGGGCATGGCGGTGGTTCGTGTTCGTGCTGGTGTCGTACTTGTTCTCCCCGGCGAGACAGAGCAAGCCAGCACCCATGGGCGCGAATCGAAACACGCAACATACGACTGAACGGAAAAGACGAAACGAGACCGGCCGCGGCATCTGCCGGGCTGTTGGACGCTGCAACACATATGCAGATGAACGAGCCGCCAGATTAATTGCTGCAACAAGATGCACATCGCCTCGGTCCTTGCAGGACGCAAGCGCCTTAGGGAGGGGCACCCCTTGTCCAGCGCTTGGAGAACTTCAGCCTCAGCTTCCATCATCGCAAAGCTGCGGATATCTCGTCGCGTCGTGGCTCTCTTCCTGCCATTTTTTTCGTCTTCGGTTAGACAGAGTATACCATCCTAAGAAAACCACCGTCAACATCAAGTACGCGTGTAACCGGTTGCCGTCAAAGCCAATGTCCATGTCCTTTAGACTAGTGAGACGCTATAGCCACTGAAATGAGGGTCTGACATCTGTGATGATCTGCCCCTCAAACGGAGCAACCAAAAGTCACATGAGATTCGATACCACCGCTCTGCCGTCCTCCGACATCTCTCGGCGTCCCGACCGACCGGCCCGGCGTGAACGGCGATCTCTCCGAAATTTACTTAGCGGGCAGTCCTTCCAGGCGACCCACATCTCCCACCCTACCAACTACCTGCTTACACCAATGTGGTTCACGGAGCCTCTTGTTCCGTCGGTCACAACAAGGAAAGGCTCTCAACTTCAATAGCGATGTCTTTTCTGATCTCGAAACAGCCACCCAGCCGGTTCATTGGAGGTCTAAGACCTACTCCGTCTTGTCCATATTATTGACGCCGGGCAAAACGCAATGGTCAGATAATCAACGAAACAGCATCTCTACGTGGGTTGTGGCTGAGGTGTCGCCTGAATGGCTTCCTTCCGACTGAAAGATATTAGGATTTCGCAATACTAAATATTGATCCAAAGTCGGTCAGCTCGAGAGAGATCGGAAGCGGTTGAAGACCCCGGCCAGCCGGTGCGCTCTTCCCGCCCCCCAAATGCGGCGGGGTGCTAGATTTCCCGCTCATTTCGGTCCATCTTGGACCGTGACGAATTCTTAGTCCATGTTGTCATGAGGGGTTAACACAACTGTAATCGGGCACAGCAATGGATCTTTCGTTCATATAAGAAGCCCTTGTTCCCCATCACCATGGCATTCCTAAGCTGTCTGTCAGGTCATTGTGTGTCTGTGTTGGACAGACGACTGCGCCCCTGATGATGTTCCCTTCTCTGGCGATGCTGCTTGCTTGCGGCTGTGCTGTAACGGCGACAATCCTTGAGAACGGTCGTCCAAGAGCGACTGATTTCATCAACACCAAGGTTGATTTGGCTGCTGGCGACTACAAGACGTACGATGCCGACGCCCCAGAGATATCTTATAAGGGGCGTTGGGACTCCAAAAAGATATCTTGGTGGGCGTGAGTCTATACCTAAAGCCATGGACACCGATAGTTCCTCACACGTTGCAGAGCTCCGGGTATCAAATTTGGGTTCACCGGTCAGAACGTCGCGGTCACTTTCGGCAATCAAACTATCAGCAGCACTCTAGTTGCCTACAGAATCGCCGGTCTAGACTGGATGCACACCAACGTCACGGCTGGTGCGACTCACCTGTTCGTGAGTCCCGAAACGCCGGGGATCGAGCTTACCGGCCCCGTCAGCCCCGTGACTTTTGAGATGAGAGTGACAAACTGGGCGTACGGTGTTCAAATCGACAAGGTCCATGTTGCATCTGGCGAACAACTTATCAAGGTTCCCGACTACCCTCGCCGGGTGGAGTTCATTGGCGACAGTCTGTCGGCAGGCATGTACGCCACATACGAGGCAATGGCGGGTTTTGCTTACGGTGTCGGCGTGGGCCTGGGAAACACTGAATATTCCATCACGGCATACCCAGGCATTTGTGTTGCGGACCAAGACTGTTGGGGCAACCCTAGGGGACAGTCGCATCAGTGGTTCTACACGTCGGACACAGGCGGACGAGCGACCGAAGTATGGGGAGGTATGTGTAATACGGGCGCACTGGAGCAACAGAGGGACTTTTCCTATTCAAACCAGAGCCTAGACCCTGATCTAAAGCAGGAGATACTATCAGGAACTGGCCGACTGACAGCGGCCTGTGCAGATGACCCCGAACCTTGGGACTTTTCCAAGAACCCCCCAGCTGACCTTGCTGTCATCAACCTCGGTACCAACGATGCTAACGCAGCGAATAATGTTAGCAAAGCCACCTACGTTGAGCATTACAAGCGGCTCATTCAGGGCATTCATGGAAAATGGCCTGAGGCTCAGGTTATAGTCATGGTATAACATGCTTTCACCTTCCCCTCGTCAGTACTGACCTCCACCGTAGCAAATGTGGCAAGGCTTCTTTAAGAACGGCAACACGTACGACCAAAACACTGATCTCAGGGACGAAGTCTACAGCGTTTACGAGTATTTTAATTCGGAAGAGTATCTCAGCAGTCCAACGATTTGGGACGCAGTCACCAACACAACCAAGAAGGCGTGTAAGCCGGCAAAGCCGTTCGTCCACTTCTTCAATACCACCGGGATCCTGCAGCATAACGACATTGGAGGACAATGGCATCCTACAGACGTTGGGCAAATCAAGGTCGCGAGTCACCTGATACAGTACATAACTCTGAAGCTCGGCTGGCCCTTGTTCGCCACTGGACCCGAGTGAGTGTTCCTTGCTTCGATCAACCCAAGGCTTGCTCCGACCTACAATATGCCTGCCTGCATCACTCCTGCATCACAACGAGAAAAAGGCAAATTTATTTCCACGTATGCTAACTTTGGCGACAGGGTCTACCATGAGACTTTGTATTGGAACGATCAGTCTGGCTATTGAGACACCCTCAAGGGAAGATGTTGTACAAGTAAGGACTTGGGAAAGCTCATGACTTGGCCCCTGCAGTCTCGGTCCAAACGGCACGCATGTCAAGAAACGCCATCTATCATTATAGCCTATATACCACGATGATATATAAGCAGCCTATCGAGTTGAAACGCCGCCACCATAGCCTGGCAATGGGTTGAAACACGTCGGCCCGCCCATCAAGTGATGACAAGTCGTGACACCTAGAGAAGACTGAGAGCCAAGCTTTGAGCCTCGACAGATCTTTCATGCCAGCAAGGGACATTTTCCTGGTTATTTCTCACTCGGACGACCCAGCCTCCGACCTCTATCCCCCGCATGGAGAGTCCATTAAGGGTGACCAGTGTCTGGTGCGTTCACTGTTTGAGATGCCTCATGGGTCAAGGGTCAGCCTCGCCAAGCAACCCTGAGGGTTGGGAGCATCATGCATCTTGGCCATGACAAAACCCCACGAAGACGAAAACATGCCTGCTCCGTACGTCCTTGGCCATCCCGCACTCCTGACAGATCGAAGCGTTGCGCATGAGGCTCGGCTGTCAGAACGTGGCAGCCTGGGCAATTCGAGACCGAAGGATTAAGCGATGTCCAGCAATTCAGCTGGCGGAGATGGGTTGCCACGCGTTCCAACCCGCCTGACTGTGGCGACGGTAACCTTTTGTCAAAAACAACGAAGAATACAGATGAAACTTGACGCTCTGATGGCAGGTCGTGACAAGGCGAACATATGGCATCCCAGAGATGTCACACGAAAGACAATGACTATGAGCGTTTACGGGCCGAATCACACAGCCTGCTCCGTTCTGTTCACTCCGTCTTGTCGCCCTACTAGATACCCTAGCACACCACGCTCTTCTATTGCAGTAGACTTTGTTTCTCACCGCCTTGCCCCCTTGCGATTTTCCGACTCGCATAAGATGCCGGACTCCTGCGAGCAGAAGGCTTGTGGCTTCCGGTTTAGGGTTCGGGGATTTACACACTTTATCGACGATCTTTCATACAGGAGATTCTCGAAACGCATTGCCAAACTGCAAATCCCCGGCCCTCAGGGCCTTCTTGCCTCCCGTTATCCCCCCCCTTGCTTATCTCATTACACGGAAGCCTCGTTTCCGCGGCCCCTACATATCTGAACCCAGTACACAAGGCAGCTGGGCGGAGCCATCCTTGGAGCTGTCAATGGAGACTCCCCTCCCTTTCCTTTCCACCCTTGAGGATATTCACACAAAAAAGAGACCCCATCCAAAAGACGGTCTGGTTGACGACCCATGTTCCGTTCGGGGTCGGCCACGGAAACGCATTGGGATTCCCCAGCTTTGCGTCAAAAAAGCCAAGGGATACGAGTTGGGACGAAAGGCTAAGCCATACCATGAGACGGATGGCGCATGCGTGCGTTACACTCGAGTCGTGAGACTCGGACGGTGCACCAACGACGGCCCCCCCCCCCCCCCCCCCCCCCCCCCCCGCCTTGGAGGTTAGGAAAGGGAAGTCATGGCCGGTTGGAGACCAAGACGGCAGCATCTTCCACCCACCGTTCATGTCGTCTGGTCATCGATCATGTCGTTCGTCGGCAGGGGGGGGTTGACTGGGAGAGCCTCCGGCATGTTATCGGCAGTCCCCTTTCCCCCCTTCCTTTCCCATTCATCTGCTTCGTCGACCCCCACAGACACGCCCTCCCTGTACTGCGTTAGCGTGCGGCGATCCACGAGTTAGAAAGAGGGCCACGCCCAAAGTTTCGTCGATCGTGTCTTCTTCCATTGGGGTTTTCTGCCCATTCCCGAGTCAACCACCCATGTCTCTTTGCTCTTTTCTTTGCTGGCGGGCGAAATAAGGAAAAAACAAGAGACAGAGACAAGTAGAAACAACAACTGAAAGGCTAAGCTGAAATCGACGGTTGACAAAGCTGTTAGTCAACACACATGGCGACGGCATCGGCCCGGGAGTTCCCAGTGACGAGGGAGCTCAAAGTTGGCTCCAGCACCCGCGATCCCGCTTGTCAAGATTCGAGAGGGCGACGCTGCCGCAACCCAGTCCCAACCACCTGAAACGGGAGGGTTGTCACAGACGTGGAAGAGGGGGTGGTGCTGCTCAATCCGGACGCCCAGTACGTACACGAAGGGTATCATCGCCTCGTGCAGTTTCCTCTGCCATTTGAGACGATTGCAATTGGCTCTCTCTCTCTCTCTCTCTCTCTCTCTCTCTGTGACGCACCCGGAAGCTGGAGAAGTCAGTCGCCGTTGCCTTGTTCATGGGGCCTAACCGCAACAGCCGTCTTTAATGCTGGTCGTCTTCTCCGCCGCCGTGTCCATCCGTGTTCGTAGCCTTGACCGGGGTGTGGAGCACGCGGAGTTGCAATGTAGGATTGGCCAAAAGCCATGGCAAAGAGCATGGCAGATCAAGGCTCTCGCCGAATGGGCCAATCTCGAAGAAATCGGGCAACGAGGTCACCGAAAACGATTGCGATCACTGCGTCCCTGAATCTCCGTTTCGCGACGCACCGCCTCACCCCCCTCCCCTGCCCGCGTGGCTGTGAATAAGCGTTTCGTGGCTTCTTAGTGAGAGAATAAAAGACACTGGGCGAAATGAGCAGCAGCTTTCGGCAGTTTGATTGGTCTCGCAGCAGGCGCCGCTGGGCTGCAAGACGGGAAAATAGGGCCCAGGCTTGATTTCCCGGGCATTAACGTGTTACGGCGCCGATGCCGCCGTCCAGACGGTGGCTGATCATGGTGATCAAAGTTGATCTGGGATCGTCCAAGGCAAAGGGAAAGGGGAGATGGGAGTTGGGATTTACGTGCAGGGGTAGACGGCCTCGACTACAGTAGACGCGTCTCCATGATCCGTCTCGTCTGCTCTTCTCGATTCTCCGGTGCATGGCGTCGCAGCGGCAGAGGTCGGTGTCATCGCCCATGGATTGCAGTCCGAGCGGTGAGCAGATGCGTCGCCAGTTTTCTGTTGCAGTCACTGTCATCATCGTTCCCGTTGGCGGAGTCGTAAGTGCGGCTCAGACTCCCCACGCCGAGTCCCTCGTTTTGTGAGGCTCAAACACCGATGTCTCCGATAGCATCGCAGACCGTCGAGAGCAGAGCCTGGATTCTCCTTCATCTGACTGTTTCAGCAGTGTGGCTGGTGACAGGCCACGGGGGTGTTGGAATGTCATTTAGTCTGGAGAGAATCCGCGAGTGCAGAGTGGTCGTTCCGTCTGAACCGCTCTTATCTGCGCGATTATAGAGGGAAGGCCAGCAACATCCTGCCCGCGGCCCAGCCTTCTTTTCCGCACAGCATGATGGCAGGGCAAACCACACCTCGATGAGGGAGTAAGGGTTCTATTGATCAGATGAGAATCTTGAAACATAACGTGTGGTGACTTTCTTCCCCTCTTCCTCGCACACCGGGGGAGTGAGAGAGAAGAGAGGTGTGTGATGGTGGTGGTGGTGGTGTTAATGAACAAGCAGCTCAACAGGCCAATGCCTACGTCGCTGACTGAAGCGCAGAACGACGATACTGTAGAACCTCAAGGGAGGGGTTTCCTGTCGAGAACCGCGCTGTCTAGCGTCATGGCGAAAAGGTTCCCACCATCCGTCCCTAATTACCATCTGAGAGGAACACGCTAACGCGGTAGTCGACGGACTCTCCGCCGTGACGGGTTCGCCCTCATGTCGTTCCCACCGCCACGACACTGGGACTTGGGAACTGCGGTGTACAGAGTCGTAGCAAGTAGCAGTAGCGTACGATCCCTAGTGAGACTGCCGCTGCGTAGCATCGACGCACGTTACTAAACGAAGCAGCAAATCTGGAGACGAGGGGAAGGGGGGAGCAGTCGACGCACGCGCAAGTCTCAAAGGAGAGGAAGATCCATCCCAGCCAAGAAAGGCTATGAATCGTCTGAGGTTCTGCAGGCAAGGAATGCCGGTCCCTGGGGCCAGCGAGTGCCGACCAGCCATCCGCTGTCCCGAGTCGGCGCTGCAGGAACAGGCCTGGCCGGAGCCCGTGATCAACGTCATCCCCTGCCATGTTGCCTACAAGGATCTTGCCTGGTGGTCGCTCTTTGTCGATATTGAGACGGAGCTGGCACCGGAAGCTCGAGGGGTGGCCCCTCTACTCCTTCTCCAAGGCCATCTCGGGTCGCATTCTCGCGTCTTTCGGCTGGCCAGCCAGCGCTAATCATGACTGAGTGAAGAAGTCTGCCGACTGATACGGTAGCGGTGACGGCATCTCCAGTCCCCCGGCTGCCACCCAAGAAAGCAACAGCTGGGGAAGAGTCAAGACAATTAGTCGATGGCCTGATACTACGTATCCCACCTCGCACGCGACACGATGGGCCTCTAAGAGACACACTAAAGATGGGCTGTCTGTCCCGAATCACTGGTCCCCGGTGTCCTGCCCAGAAGATGGAAACGAGATTTGCCAATAACCCGTTTTTCCATGCCCGGGCGTGGGATCTCTCTCGAGCGGCCCCATGACGCCATGGGGGGCAGATCAGGCCATCTCAGTTCTTGGCCCATCGTTCTAAACTTTTTAGTGTCTTGTGTTTGTTTAGACTATCCAGTTGGCAAGCTAGCTAGCCTCGTTCGGCGTTAAGACGGCAGGTTGAATGGATTCGAGGACGCAGAAAGAGAGCGCAGCCACAACAGGGGGGGGGATTTACTAAGCCATCGCCCGCTTCCCGATGAACCTCGACAAGGACAGGCCACCGCTGCTCTCTTCCCGGCATGCCGGACAGGGTACTCTGTAGGCCACGTCCTATTCCCCCCCCCCCCCCCCCCCCCCCCCCCCCCCCCCCCCCCCCCCCCCCTCCTCTTCAGGACAGCCCAAGGGCACTACGGATACCGTGGAGGCCATCGACACTCAAAATTCTCGCTGATTCACTACAGCTCACTCATCCTTTTTTTAATGCCGCGACAGAAAGGCACTGCCTGCAATATCCCTTTTCATGGGCCAATTGGTGACATAATCCCGCCCCATCCGCTCGCACTTGGCACTGGCATTGGTCCTCGTCGGAAGGTATTCCCACATGCTCTGCAATCCACGCACAATACATTGTACGTACAACTCCCTCATGTTATTCTCCGGCCCAGCAGGGTCTACGTCGCAACGGGGCCAATGCTATGTGACTCGAGTCCCCTCGAGTCCGGAGGGCCTAGACTAGCTCATCCTCAGGACGAATGATGCCATTCTGCTTGGCCCTTGCGCAGCGGTTCCCAGCTTTCCGCCGTGCGGGCTCGGCGTCCCACAGGGCCAGGCGGCGCAGCTCTGAGGGACTCGTGTCGAGGAGGCAAATACACGATATTTGCCTGATTTCGTTTCCCCAGACAGTGTTGTATCGACGCTGGATCGACCACGACTAACCGAAACAAAGTAGGGGAAACGACCAAGTACCTAGCCCAACAGCCTCATCTCTCTCATTCCCGCGCTCCCCGCCTTTTGCCTTCTTCAGCACGCTCCGCTCTTATCCCATACAGCAAGCACACCACAGCGCCATTCCATCTTACGATCGTAGCAATCGAGACATCCTCTTGGCCAGCCCGATCATGACCATACCTACCTGAGGGAGGCGCCACGGCCTGGTGTGCCAGAGCCAAGGCAAGGTCAAGCAGTAGGTGCGCCTACAGAGCGCCAGCCCCGACGACCATTGCTGCGTACTGCCGTCATCCCGTCGGGCCAGCCAAGCCGAGCCCGTCGCCTTATTCGGCTGAAGGAATGAGAAGGAACGTCTCCCATCAGTCGATGCAGCCTCTCCCTCGGATTTTCCCAGCCGCACCAAGACGAGACCTCGAAGCGCATCACACAACGGCAACCGGCCAGGGCTCCTAAGAAAAGGTCCAGATTGAGTCCGGTCTGGGGGAGGCAGATCGACCGAACCGCTGGTGCGTCCAAACCCGCTTGTGTTCTCCGCATCGAGCAGAGTCACACATACATGACATCGTCGAAACAACGACACTACCACCATCTGCAACCGACTGCCACCGTCCATCTTGATGTTCCTGCTGCCACAGGCTTCTCCCGCTGCAAGGACGGACGGAAGACGCCTCCGATCCAGGACCTGCTTGCGACAGTACGTACGTATACGTGCTCGCCGCGACTCAAAACTCTTTCCTCTTCCTCGGGCCTATAGAACTGCGGGCATAATCCGTACTACTGCACAGATCGCCCAGTCGCCGCGGGTCGCATACCGATGCAACCACGGGGAAGTACCGCGCCGTAGCAAAACGATAGCAAAAAGAGTGTGGGCGGGCGGTGCGGTTCCTCCAAGCTGTGGTACGGAGTACTTTACATACACGCTCGCACACACGTACAGCCGCATCCGCACAGGAAGGAAGAAAGAGAAACATCAGATCCCACCGCCAACTTGAGACGATTCCGCTGCAGACCTTAGGCGCTTCCCGCTCCTCGTCAGCCCACAATGCCGCTTAATCGTGCGCAGATCGAACAACCCTGGCTCCATTTTTTCCTCCCCTTCCATTTTCCCTTCCATTTCCCCTTCCCTTTCCCGCATCTTTTCGTGTAGGAGGGAGGCTCAATGAAACCAAGCAACAGGCAGAATACCCCAGCATCTGTTCATCCATTGGCGAGAGCCGCGGTGCGCGCGTCCTGCTCAATCTAGCCCAGCCAAGACTCGTCCTGTCGTCCTGGGCTCTATAGTATGCACTGATACGATGCAACATCCGTCTCTCCCTCTGCTTTCACCGTTTGTGGGCTGGCTTGTCCCCTGTCTCATTCTACGACCTTTGCTTGTTTTGTTTCGCTGTTTGATGTTACTGTCTCCGCAGTTGTCTCTACCGTTATCGTTTCCTCGCGTCCCCGCCCTACATCGTTCGATGTCTCTGGGTGTGTGTATGTGCCCCAATGCCGTTCCCGTTGGCCCGCGTTGCCGTCACCACTGCCGGCTGGCCGCCCATGGGGTAGATATTTGTCTCTCCGACCTTGATAACATGCATTGTTTTAGAGGTTCCCGACTTGACGAATCGTAGAAGCACGATTCGGCGGTCGTTCTTGATACAGCAGAAGGGGGGCAGAGAAAAGAACACTTTGGAAGAGAATGAGTAGAGTCGACCTTGCAGCGGGTGACTCGCAGCGATCATGCACTCTTCCCACCTTCACCCCCGGCCCACCCATCGGCGCAAAACGCCCCCATTCCCACACTTTCCCCTCATCCGCGCTGGCAGCGGTGCTCTATTTTTATGTTGCAGAGACAGGATGATCTTCGTCTCTCTTTCTCTCTCTATCTCTATTGCCAGCGAAGTACTCTGCTGTGTTGATGCATGGATACCTATTGCATCTGCCCATCTTGGCTCTTTGTGTTGTTGCTCGCATCTCTCGATTCTCGTCTTGCATATGCGAGGTCCTAGACCGCTTCTATGAAACTGGTTGATTGGCAGGCATCGCCAATATTGCAGTAGATGTCCCCCTCGACCCATATATCGAACGTTGGCGTTGTTGAAGTGTAACCGCAAACTTTGCTCACTGCGGGCGACGCTGTTGGGATAACGTGGTTCGGGGGAAGTATACGTCCATCTCCTAGCTTTCGCACAGGAGCACTTGCTCGTCTCTGCTGGGACAGGGCTCTGAGTGGCTTTCGCACCGGCGCAGTATTTGCGCCGAGAGGCTCGTCAACCAGAGCGTGTGTAACCAAATGGATACTAGCAGAACAAACCGTATGTTGAGCCGGTTTTACGGCCCATCCACGGCACTTCTCGCTGACTGCATGTGTTTTCAGTGTTTTACTCAACTCTGTGAGATGGATAGAGAGGGTGGCGTGTGCTTAGAGGCACTTGGTTTTATGGACAAACTTTGAGAGAGTTCGTCGGGACAGGTTTGTCAGTGTTTCGCCTCGGGAAGTCTGCGGCAAGTCGGGAAAGGATGTGTTGTTGCTGGCGGCTCTCCATACCTTCCGCAACACCCGTGCCCTACGTCAGATCTCTCCTGCCCATTTACCACGCGGTCCGTCATGTTGAGTTGCCATCACATGTCAACTCAAACAGTGGGGGACCCCGCGATATTAGAACTGGTTCCTGCTCGAATGCCCAATGCTCCGGGAGGGGGGTCGCTTATGCCGCATGAAAGACAGATACAGCAGACTTCCCGAGAAATGGTCGAGACCGCTTCTTTGGTCCCTTGGTATGCCTCCACCAGACATTAGGTCACGACGGGACCGTATCCCTTGAAGAGAAGCTTTCGTGGGAATGACGGCATTCCTTTCAATTCCACCTCGGGGTTCGAGGCCAACGGCTCTGAAGTTGTCATGTGAGATTCGGAAACAGGTTGCAACGTAAGCCGGCACTCTTCTCTCCTCGGTATCGCTTGATGTCCCCTCGTACTATTCCCAAACCCAGAAGCCGGTACGGCGCGTTGTCTGGTCACAAGGAGTTGCCCGTGAAAAGCGGGCAACCTTTCGATTCGAGCTCGGAGCCGCGGCCGGAGCTTAAAACACAATCGTGAGGGGCTCCGATAACCCCGCCGACCTTTTTATTTCATCTTGGATTGAGGACCCCTCCTCGTTCCGTCCCTTGAGACTGCCCCTCTTGGCATCTTATCCCTAGGCCGGCGGAATAGCGTTGTAGTTCGAACCTGAGCAATGATCCCCGCCTTGGACGAGGGCGTCCTTTCGATTCGAGCTCGGTACTAAGCCCGAGAAACTCTAATAGACATTTCGCGAGAGGGGGGAAGAGGGGGGCGGTCGCTCTCCACGAATACGTTACGGTGTCATGACGCGTCTCTTGTGCGACTTTATACTTCACGAGATTTATTTCGTAGATCTGATGATCCTGATCTGTTCATGATGAACTCGAGACGGGGGGACCGGCGCTTGGTCGGCGCTTCCCTGGAACCCAATCGCTTCCCGTGCCACCCGAGACAAGACAAACCAAAGGATGATCATTGAGAACGCCGTACCCATGCAATTGAGACTCTTCGCCCCTGAGTTTTACACAGTCTCTAACACTAGGAAGTCCGAAGACGGAAAGAAAGCGGGACAAAGAGAAAGAGAAAAGAGAGAAAACAAGAACATGGTTTCATGCAGAGTATGTCGGTGGGTTGGGGTCCGCGTACGGCATGACCGTCTTGAGGAAGATGAGCACCTCATACGCGGCCTTGGCGATGTCCAACCCCTTCTTCTTCCACTCGGACTCGTGCCACAGGTTCTGCAGCCCGTTGTCCGCGACGAGCGTCACGATGAAGCGCACGTAGTGGTCCTCGGCCGCCCAGCCCGTCTTGTCCGGGTGGTAGACGAGGAACTTTGGCTTCCGGGCGTTGAGCGCCTCGCGCGCCGTCTGCGCCGTGCGGGTCTTGTCCGGTTCCGGGACGGAGCTGGGCCCGGCGCCGGCCAGCAGCGCCCCGGAGAGGTAGTCCGCGTAGAACTCGTCCCAGGACCCGCGCACGAAGCGGCCGTCGAGCCACTCGTGGAACTTCGCGACGTCTTTGAAGGGGAGGAGCTCGAGGAGGAGGCGCTCGTGTTGGGAGGCCACGCGGGAGGGTGATGGGTGCGGGGCCGGGCCGGCCGCGTCGACGGCAAAGGGCAGCACCGGGGTGGAGGTGGGCCTCGGTGTCATCCGGGGCGTCGGGGGCGGGGAGGCGAGACGGTGGTAGGGGCAGTCTTTGATGGGTGAGGTGTCGGATTGGGGTCGGTGCCTGCGCGGGCGGGGGATGCACATTTGAAGAGGACGGTGTTTGGTCGACACGAGACAGGCGAGGCACGGTGACCAAGGCAGCTGATGAGTCTAGATTGCGACGGGCTTTGTAGATTGTGGCTGTACAGAGATATTTCGAAAGTCTGCCTGGTCTCCTCGAGAGGCCCAACACATATATGTCTCCAGTGGTGCTGGGAACGGCCGTTGTCCACCGAGTGCACCATGCGGGTTTTTTTTCTTCTTTTTTTTCTTTTCTGTTTTTGCACTTTTGCGCGTTTGCTTTGACGTCAACTCACCTCCTTCTCCATCCCCCCTTTTCTCTCTCTCTCTCCCTCTCTGCGCTGCCTATGGCACTCTTTACGAAAACCGACTGCGCCTTGAGAGGGGTGCCCTCCAGGCAGCAGAGCTGAAGCCCGGCGCCGGCGAATCATGGGGTCTTGGCCCCAGACATCTGCTTACGGCGCTTACGTGGCTTGGGAGAGAGCCAAGGATGAGACGCGCAGCAGACGTCTTATCATCAGGATCAAAGCTGAGGGACTTGCAAAGTGGATGAGCCCTCTATGGGGGGCGCTAGTTTGTTTTCATATTGCAATTTGGAAGTCCGTGCCGGGCTTTTCATCGTGTGGGTTTGGCATTGGATTTGAGGCGACAGTCCCCTTTTTACTCTTGGCAGCCCCGACATCGTCACTTCACTGAGACTTTCATTTTACCCGATTCAAGACGTCTTGGTTGACTGTTGCAAGAACCGCAACACACACATGTTGCCTAGCTCTTGGCCTGGGTTGTTTGCATTTAGACTGCACAACAACGTGTCGTTGCCTTTGGGAGGTACTTACATGCGCTCAAGTCGCCATGGCTTTTCCCATTGGGGAACAATGCTTCAGGCATTTCTTGGGCAACTCATCCAAGAGGCCCTTGTAGACTTGCTTAAAACTGGCCCGGCTCCACTTTGAGAAACTCGTTGGCAAGCCGGCAGTCCTTCTATATGTTCTGCCACCAGGAAGTATTGATCATAGCCTTGGCCAGGCGAACTCATTATAGCGTCACCTGGTTATAAAACTCCCTAAGGCAGCAAATTGCCTAAATATCCAGAGTATCTATTTCATATAAATTAGTGTGAACCAACGGGGTTAACTGTCTTTGGGTTCGACGAGGATGCAATAGCGCCATCCCTTGTTACGGTCGTGATATATTCCAGAAAAGCTTGCGGAGTATATAGTACCTATTCTTAGTTAAAGCTCGTCTTGAACGGGAAAGTCCACTCGCAGAGGCGCCATTTCAGTTAGGTGATGTGTAAGTTGAGCGTCATTAACCAAGAGATTGCTCTGAACTTGTGTCATACAGAGTCTGTCAACCCCCAAGGTTTTCCCCTAAGCAACGTACAAGCTGTTAGGCAGGATACGATGCGGGCTGTCTGAGTGAATTAAATCTGGTCTGGGAGATGATTCGTTAATTCTGATGGGCAATGTACATGGACTTCTCAATGGATATATGTAGGTGCTGGACTGGGCTCGCGCAAAAGGGCGGAAGGTAAGGAGAGTCCTTAGTACATGTGTACGGATGTTCCCAACTGCGTGTGTGCTTTCTCCAGATAACCTCTATCCCTTTAAAATCAACTTCAGGTGTAATACCAGGTCTCAAATGTGTTGATGAAGCATGACAGGCGGCAAAAAGGGGCCGATCCGCGATTCGAACGCGGGACTCTTGCTGAATTTCGAGCGAACCCAAAGCAAGGATCTTACCACTTGACCAATCGGCCGGATTGTTCTTTTGTGTTATTGAGAGCCTTCTCTTCGAATTAATTCAGGAAGGAAGAGTTTGTGGTCGAGATGGATGGGAAAGCGCAGGGTGGAAGGGGCAGGTGGTTGTGTGTTGATGTTGAGTCACCGGGCAGAAGTGACCGTGGATGTCACGGGCTCTATCCGCGATGCAAAGAAAATGCAGTCACGAAATGGGGATCCACACTTTCGAATTCCCTATCTAAAAGCAAGGATTGCTTTGGAAAGTAAAAAGGGAGATTCTGGGCAGGATCAATCCCACGGTCAGTATTGGTCTTCCCCTGGTAAACCCCAGTTTGCAGGATAGAAACAGCAAAAAGGAGCCGGCATGCCAACTTCGTCTTTCCGAGTGCGCTGCATTCGTCCTTGACAAGTGAAAAACGTACAGTCAATCACCCTGGTCACTTACTGCCGCGTTAACCAGTATGGGACTCTACATGGGCTTCCTTTCTTCAAGCAATACAGAACCCTTGAGGCTGACTTCGTCATTCTTGCCTTGCCCTGAGATATGTCACCAAAATTGCCGAGAAGGTATCGGATGCCTTTTCGAACTCAAGAATCGCAATGGCAGCTACCCCTTCTCCTATGGTGCTTTCGGCTTGATTTCTCTCTTATCCCATTTTATTCTCGTCCTCAACTGCTCTTCTCGATATTCGGTGACTGTCGCAATCTTTGGACTGGCATCTCGCAACACGTCGACGCCTTCGACGACGTTCTATGTGAGCATTTCGCTGCCCATCGATCTTGCTTCACCGTTGATCTTGGTAATACTAGAGACGTGCCGCTGCTTCCGACCTTCAGTCTGCTCTGCTTCCAACAGCTTGGCCCCAGACTCCAGCCATGCGAGAGCTTCCTCCCTTGCAACTCGACGGCATTGAGGCTGAGATGGCGGCCGACAACGCGCAGGCTGATGCTTCAAGGCCATCGGATGAAGAGCCGGCCCAATCCGCGTTCCAACCGCGCTCGAAAAAGCAGAAGCAACATCGCCGAATCAGATACCGCTTCCTCACTCCTTCGGAATGGGCCATCGTCGCTCACGGTATCGGCGGCGTCAACGATACTGAGGGCCATATTGCACTCCATCCGACTTGCTGGTACTACCCACCCAAGGGCATTCCCAACGGTCTTTACCGAGACGTCATCTGGCACCGAACCAAGTACTTCTACATGTACCATGGCATGAGCACCATTCGATGGGTCTCCTACATTCTGCAGATCATTTTCGGTGCAATCCTCACCGCAATCGGCACTATGTCGTACAAAGACGGCACTCCCATCACCATCATTGCGGCTGCAAACACTATAAATGCTGGCATCCTCGCACTCTTGCATAACAGTGGTTTGCCCGACCGCTATCGCTCCGACCAGGCGGAGTTCGACGAGGTTGAAGACCACCTCAAGAAGATCCTCGACACAGGAATCGTCCCTGAGGATATGTCTGTCGATCAAGCTCTTATCCATTGTTTCGATCTGTACCACGAGGCCAAGAAGACCGTCTCGGCAAATATTCCAGCAACTTACACCCCGAGCTCGGTGCTGTCAGGTGGCCCACAAGGCGTCGAGCCGCAGAAGCCGGGCACGCCTGGACCAGCGACACCCAATGCAGCCAACTCGGTCACTGCTACCAGGCTTTCAGTATCTGCTCCCCAGACTATTACTACTGAAGGGAAGTAACGTGCATATTAATACGCAGAGCCGAGGCTATGAGATCATGGGAGGCTTGTTTGTTTCAACCTGTTGAACTACATTACCTATTGATCAAGACGAGAATCGCTCGTGGTACTTCACACGGGGTTTTTAAAATAAGACAAAAGTGGTGGGGGGCTTGGGCTTTAGGCGCAGCAGATGATAGCAATTGTATGTTCGAGTTGAGCCAACAGAGACTAAGAGATCAAAAGAAATTTGCACATGCACTACATTGACTTGGATTGCAGACGTGAAGTTGTGATGATGCCTTGGTGGTAGTAGGGGATTCTGGTGAAGCAAGCCTGGCATGGTAGAGCATGTCACCAGTGACTCACCGCCTTTGGCAGAATATCTGGACCCACTGAAATTTCTCTCGTGGACCAGCGGCAACCTTTGACTTCAGTGAGCCAAATTGAAGTCGACCCAAAATTTGTGACCCATTCACATGAGGTGACTTTATGTTGAGGCCGTACTTTCGGGGAGCATTTCGCCTGGCCACACGCGCTGCGAGCCGGCAATTCCATAAACAGCTTCCATCTTCCAACTTCAACTCACTCGGATTAAGGGACTGCTCATTCATCCCTCGCCGTCAGACAGTCTCAAGTCCCTGTGCGCCATTCATCAGATCCTGCAGCAGTTCATCTGCTAAAGGCAATAACACCGACACCATGAGCGCAGAAGAGCCGGTCATCACCTACGATGGCAAGAACTACAGGGGAATAACGGAGGGCAAGGCTACCATCTTGGTCCCCGCCGAAGTTGAGAAGAAGGGCCAACAGGTTTTTTACAACCCGATTCAGCAGTTCAACCGAGATCTTTCTGTTCTCGCCATCAGAGCGTACGGTCAAGAGGTTGTCGAGAGGAAGGCTGCGCAGGCCGCTCAGGTCGCCTCCAGGCGCAAGGACAAGAAGAGACGGAGGGGTGCCGCGGACGAGGGCGCCAATCGGCCAGCCAAGGTTCAGATCACGGACGATGGCAAGGCGGCCGAGACGACCAATGGCGAGGCTCAGGCGGCGGAACCCGAGAACGGTGTCAATGGCGCCGGCGCGGAGGTCTCAGAGACGACCGCGACTTTGACAACCGAGGCGCCCACGACGTCTGCCGAGGCCAAGGACGGAAAGGTCGAAGGCGAGGCAAAGTCTGCCCCCGAGAAGTCGCCCCCTCGCTTCACCGTTTTGGACGCCTTGTCGGCCTCTGGTCTTCGTGCGCTGCGTTATTCGCACGAACTGCCCTTTGTCACTTCCGTGACCGCCAACGATCTCACCAAGAGTGCCATTGAGTCGATCAAGCTGAACACAAAGCACAACGGCCTGGAAGACAAGATCCAAATGAGCCACGACGACGCCATCGCCCACATGTACCGGCGCATCGCGGACGATCTGACGAACCGGGACCGCTTTGGTAATCCTAGTAAGGAGAACAAGTACGACGCCATCGACCTGGACCCTTATGGAACTGCTGCGCCTTTCCTGGATGCCGCCGTTCAGGCCGTTAGGGACGATGGCGGCCTGCTAGCTGTTACTTGCACGGACGGTAGCCACTGGGCCGGCCATTGTTACGCCGAGAAGTGTTTCTCGCTCTACGGCGGTGTTCCCGTGAAGGGCCTCCACTCCCACGAAGTCGGCATCCGCCTCATCCTCCACGCCCTGACCAGCGCCGCGGCGAAGTACGGACTGACCATTGAGCCGCAGCTGTCTCTTTCGATCGACTTTTACTGCCGAGTCTTTGTCAAGGTGCGCAAGTCGAAGGACGCGGTCAACTACCAGGGCGGCAAGACGATGATCATGTACAACTGCCCGGGGTGCTCGGCGTGGGAGACGCAACCCATGGTCCGGACGCGGCCTGCCCCCAAGAAGAAGGAGGGCTACTTCTACAAGCATGGTCTGTCACAGGGCCCCCCGACCGACTCGCACTGCAAGCACTGCGGCTCGAGCATGCACATCGCGGGCCCGATGTACAGCGGCCCGCTGCACAACCCCGAGTTCATCCAACGCATCCTCGACCTCCTGCCGACCGTCGACAAGAACGTCTACCAGACGACCTCGAGAATAGAGGGCATGCTCCATACGGCCATGGAGGAGTACCTCCCCGGACCGGAACCCGAGGAGAACCTCGACCCCAAGGACAAGGAGCTGGCGAGGGTGGACCACTACCCCTTCTTCGTCATGCCGTCCAGGCTGGCCGGCACGCTCAGCACGCAGCAGCCGCCCGACGACCTGTTCCGCGGCGCGCTCAAACATCTCGGCTACCGCGTCACCCGCAGCCACTGCCGGCCGGGAAGCGTCAAGACGGACGCGCCGTGGGAGGCGATCTGGTTCGTCATGCGGGAGTGGGTTCGTCAGAAGGCACCCGTCCGCACGGATCGCATCAACCCGCAAATGCCGGCGTACAGACTGCTCGGCCTTGACAAGGCGGGGAGCAACGGCGAGGCGAAGGAGGTCAAGGAGAGCAGCGCGGAGGCGCAAGAGGAGGCTGAGCCCAAGGAGGAGGAGACGGCGGCGGCGGTTCCGCAGGAGAAGCAGGCGCCCGCGGACGTCGAGATGAAGGAGGGTTCGGCGGTGGCCGAGCAGACGGACAAGAGCGAGGAGGGGAAGCCGGCGTCTCAGGAGGAGCCGCGCAAGACACTCGTGTTCGACGACAAGCTCGCGAAGCTCGGCAAGCGCAAGGAGCAGAGGAAGCTGGTCAGGTACCAGATGAACCCGCGGGAGAACTGGGGCCCGATGACGAGGGCGAAGGGAGCGTGAGGGGGCGGACGGGAAGGAAGCAAGAGGCAAGAAAGCAGCATGTCGGTTTAGTCGAGACGAGGCATAAAAAAAAAAAAATACCAGGGATGAAAACGTGCATTGCGAGGTACTTGTTCCTGACGATCTGTCTGTTTTGTCCCCGAGTCTGGACGCTGACTTGGAGCTACCCAGTCCAGCCTCTTGACTACCATCCCTTGGCGGGCGTGCCCCCGTTCTGTCCTTTGCAGGACAAATCACGGGCGTCAATGACGACACCCCCCGCGGCCAAACCGTCTTCTTCTCGTTGGTCTCGTTGGCCTCGTCGAAAGCGGCAGCCCCTCCCCCCACCCAACGCACGAGGGTGGGTTTCGCTGTCCGGGACGCCGTCCGCCTGAGAGGATACAAGACGCGTCGCAGCGCTCTGGAACCCACAACCACGACCAACTTTATCCCGAATTGGGCAACGGGTGGGATGGCTGAGTGGTCCAGGGCGACGGATTACGAGAGTGGATGTCGTTATCTGGGAGGACACGGCGTGCGTTCTAAGCGCTGTATAGTCCACAACCGTGGCCAAATACATCCCAAATCAGGACAACGGGTGGGATGGCCGAGTGGTCCAAGGCGACAGATTTAAGCTCTGTTACTCGTGAGAGTGCGCGGGTTCGAACCCCGCTCCCATCATTTTAAGTTTTTGTGTGCTTTTGTATGCTTTTGTACGTGTCAACGGAGGCGTGTTGTTTTTGCATTTGGCGGACGAGATGTTGTTGTGGCCAACGTTTTTTTTTTTCTTTCTTCCGTTCCTTCCACTTTCCAGGTCGTGTTGGGTGCTGCTGGCTGTACAGAAATCCTGGGGGGGCAGTTGCTGCCAGTTCCAGGTGCCGCCGGTGCGGCGCCTCTTTGCGACAGTATGCGTGAGGTGCGGACGGTCCGGCGGCGATTGGCTAGGTCGGTCTCCGGGGTGGCAGCGGATGGGAAACCACTGGGGTTGGAGGTGCTGTCGGATCTCACAGCGGGCGCTGGCCGCTGGTTTCAGTGCAGACCCCAGCGGCCGAGGGGGCCTTTCCCCCCAGACTGCTATGAGATGCCGTGTCTGCCCCGCAGCCGCGAAATAACGCAATCGCTGGCTGGATGACACACATGTGCACCCGGCACACGCCAATCTCACTCGCCCACAGCATATGTACGACACGGCTCGTCTGTCGACAGGATGTCTGCTTACAATTCCTCGTGAGGCAGCAGTACGACACCGCCTGCGCTCCTAGTGCATCCGGCCTTATTCTTGGCCGAATTAACCAGGGACTGTTTCCCCCTCCCTCTCTGTCCCGGCCGTATCAGGGTTCTAAAGCGGCTGCCTGGTTGTACCCTCGACGACCTCCCCATCTTTCCCTGAACGTCGAGTTGATCGATAAGCCTGCCGCTGACCTCAACTCGCACCTCAAAACCGCACCGGAGTTGACATGAGAGGCCCATGAGATACGGCATTAGAAAGACCAGTCTGCGTGCCTGCATCAGCCCGTGATTTTGATTCTTTCGCGACACCAACCATACTCCGAACATGGCCGTCATAGACGTCGCCGAACCGCTGGGCTTCGAGCCCCGCGATCACGGCCTCGTACCCCGCCGCGCCCACGACGCCGCCTTCGTCGACGGCAAGCTGACCTTCACCTCCCAGCGCGGCACTGAGTCCGTCCGCCCGGAAGAGATCGTCTTCGTCGTCCCCGCCCACAGAGACCTCACCTCGAGCCCCATCATCTGCGCTCTCCGAGAGGACCCCGAGGCTAAAGAATTCCCTTATCAGCTCGACATCCTTTTCGTCGAGGGCGGCTTACCCGCCGAGCTCACCGACGGCCTCTTGCTCTCGCAGTTCCCGGGGCATCTCACCCCAAACCCGGGCAGCCACGAGGTGCATTTTGTCGTGTCTACCAAGTCGGGCCTGGGCCATGCACCAAAGTTTTGGGAGAGCGTCGTCCAGCCCTTGGTCCTCCTCGCTGACCAGAAGACGTCCTCCGGGGGCCAGTCTTCGACGTTCACTTCAGAACCGCCTACCAAGGATGGGGACGATGGAAAGCCCAGGTACAACCTCCTGGTCACCAAGGACGCAGACAGCGTCCGCACATTTGCCAAAGAGAGGTGGGCCGCGAGACAACAGATCTCGCCGAGCGGCGCGCCCCCTCCCAAAACCGAGACCATCGTCCTGCTGAGCGGCGACGGAGGCGTTGTCGACCTCCTCAACGGATGCGAGGACACGGACTCCACGACCGCCCTGCCGACCCTGGCCCTCCTGCCGCTCGGCACCGGCAACGCCGCCTTCCATTCCCTCCACAAGCCCCTTTACACAGAGACGGGCCCCTCGCACATGGTCCTCGGCCTCCGCACCCTCTTCTTCGGCGCCCCGGCCCCGCTCCCCGCATTCCGTGCCTCCTTCTCTCCGGGCTCCAGGCTGGTCTCCTACACGGCCGACCCGGGCGCCCACGCCCCCGAGGACGTGTCCCGCCACGACACGGCCGTGGATCACCTCTTTGGCGCCATCGTCGCCAGCTACGGCTTCCACGCGCAGCTCGTCTGGGAGAGCGACACGCCCGAGTACCGCAAGCACGGCGACAAGCGGTTCGGCATGGTGGCGCAGGAGCTGCTGAAGGAGAGCCACGCGTACGCCGCCAAGGTGGAGGTGCGCGGCCCGGACGGCGTCGCGCGACCCGTCGTGAGAGAAAAGTTCGCCTACGCCCTCGCGGCGCTCGTGTCGAACCTGGAGAAGACGTTCACCATCTCCCCTGGCAGCGGGCCGCTGCAGGGCCGGCTGAAGCTTGTGCACTTTGGCGCCGTCGGCGGGGAGAAGACGATGGAGATTATGATGGCGGCGTACAAGCAGGGTTCGCACGTGGGCATGCGGTGGGCGGACGGCGAGGGGAAGGAGGACTACCTCGGGTACGAGGACGCCGAAGAGGTGCGGGTGACGATTGGTGAGAGCGACCCGCGGTGGAGGAAGGTCTGCATCGACGGGACGATTGTCGAGATTCCCGAGGGCGGGTGGATGGCTGTTTCGAAGCTGGAAAGGCCGCTGTTTAGGATCCTGGCTGATCGGTCGATGTTGTAAACGAGGGGTTTGCGGAACGGTTGGCATCAGCAGGGCGGGCAATAAGGAATGACGATGGGGATGCTGGGCAGTACATCTTCGGTGATGACTTGACGTTTTCCTACGGATAATAGACAATGACGGAGCAATAATTGTTTGACCCATCAACGAGCCTGGCCAGAATATGTTCTTGCCAGGGTCCTTGTCAGGGACGATGAGGTCCTTGCTTCTCGCCAGTGTCACTGAGAAACTTGGAATGCTTTCCTTTCTTCGTTCTTGGTGTAAACCGGACACTCTGTCCTGGAGACATGGATGTCGTGCTCCGTCTTGGAAGGGGTTACAGTTTGACCGAGCCGCATGTGAACAGAGGTCGTACTGCATTTGATGCCTTTCAAGGTAATGAACAGCCTTGCTCACTTGAGTATGAACGTCAAATGATGTCAAAACGGCATGTGCACATGGTCCTTGATGAGCTTACTGAGGCAACCTCGTGTCTACTGTTAGCAAGACAACAATAGAGCCTATGTTGAGGGTAGACAACGGGACGGAAGGCAAAGCAGTATGTTTGGCACTTCACGCGGTTACGAAAGACATCAACGGGACGTTTTTACGATGGTTTTTAATTCATTGCTCACACTATCAGCTGGGCAAGTCCCCCATGGTCCGCAACGCCTCCATCGTTGGACCAGGACCCGGCCACACTCTATCCACGCATTGAACTTCCGAACCAACCTTGCGACTACTCCTCAGCTCTCTGGCTGGAGCTGTCACCAATGTAGTATACAGAAACAGTCTATCTCATTTGCAATCCCAAGCCAACTTCCATTCGCCTCAAACGCCGCGAGACAAGTTCGAATGTGTGATATCTAGTTCCCAATGCTCCTCTTGCCCCGATCTGTGTTGGCTGTGTGTTGTTTGTTCGTGTTGTATAGTTTGACTCTTGAGCGGTAGCCGTGGTTGTCTGTTCCCAAGGTTGGTTGTTTGTGCGGTTTGTTCCACGGTTCCGAGGTTCCACGGGCTCCGGCGCCTGCGCAGATCACGAGTCTACTGCAGCACACAGTTGAGGGCCGACACCCTCTACCAGAAGGACAGCTCGTTGACGTTGGCACATTCGAGGTGGCCAAACTCGTTGTGCGTCGCCTCCCACCACGCGGATCCGACCATGCCGACGTTGCAAAACGACGAGGCGGTGAAGTGCCACACGAGGACGCCCTCCATATTCTCGTGCTCGCGGCACGTCGCCTCCGAGGCCGCCGCGCAGCCGGGGTGGCGGCGGAGGTTGCTCCACAGGTCGCCGCACGTCTTGGAAATGTCCGGGACCGAGTCGAGGCCGGGGTTGCTCATGACCGAGTAGGAGTGGGCGACGTCCAAGGGGAGCGCGCGGTGCTGGCAGATGGCCCTGACGTCGTGCTGGGTGAAGGTAATGCTTGCCGCATCCTTGGAGTCCTTGCTCGGGACGGGAGCGCGGGCGAAGAGGGTAGAGGTGGTGTTGATGCCCTTGGTGAAGGGGATGGATGCCAGGTTCTTGGGGGAGGGTGCTGGGGCGGCGTTGGCGCCGGAGGCGAGGCCAAGGGCGGCGATGAAGATGCTAACCGTAAACTTCATTTTGATGTTTGAAGTTGAAGGGGCTGTTTTTTTGTTTGTTTGTGAGGGTTTAGTGGGTTGCTTGGGTAGTTGTATGAAAAGTTGGGTTGTTTGTATGGGTTTTTGAAGCAGTAGAAGTTGAAGTGATGGATGTGTTGTCACAGAATATGATGAGGAAAGAAGGATAGATGGGCTTTCATGGGAGAAGATGGATTTACTTATACTGTAATCATCAACCTTTCTCCGAAAGAGGCTGATCTTGGGTCGTTGTCTAAGTGGCGTGCTCAAACGCCGCCGTTCCACGGGACGTTGTATCGGAGAAAGGGAACTGTGGCAAGCTTATTGTGGTCGTTGAGGACATTATTGGCACGGAACCAATGAGAGTACTCCTGCTGATTTTAAGCTCGAGGTTTCAATTGGAGATAACCGTGACCGGGCATTAGGATGCTCAGCGTATGATGAGGCGACGTATTTCCGATTTCATTCGAGCACCGTTCCCACGGTCGTGAACCGGAGATGGAAGATCACCACTTGGGTATAAGACGCGGAAGACTGTTCAAGATGGATATCGTTTTGGGGACCGAATCTGAAGCATGCATGGTTCAACATCAAGCTTGAGACTCCCTTCATAAAAGAAAATTAAATAAAATCAATAATTGGACGCTGATTTACTCTTAGGTGTCGTGGACCAATTGCTCAACCAACCGTTCGTCGTTGGGACCTCAACTTCTACAAAACCTGTATTTTACTTGGTAGGTAGGTAACAATAAAATGAAAAGACAACCTCCGCCTTCTCAAGGCGCTCCGAGTTGAGGATCTGATGGACAACGACGACTTCAATGTTCCAATCCGAGCAAGCTTCTGGGCCTCATATCTCACAGGCGGCCCCCAGAGTAGTACTACTTGGTAGATGAAATATCTGCGTTTCGAGACCATGCTTGGATATATTATTTGATGAGAGTAGACTCGTTCCCGAGATGTACTCGACACATACAGCCGCTTTCCCCCTTGGCAGGCAATGGTTTCCTCCACGGCTGGCCCCTGACTCTAGTCAATGGTCTTCTCAACAATGCAGGGTGTATGCGATATCCGTCCGTGATTGTTATTTAACTTTCGTATATTTAAAAGACAGCAAGCCAACAACAGAGGCGAAGAAACCAAAAGAAACACTAACTTCGAGATGTACGCTGATGACTTCGGTGCCGTTGAAGAACGGGTAGGTACGGCGTCCACCCATGTTCTCATCTGACAGATCTTTCCCTGTTTGACGTCTTGGTCTCAGTAGGAGATGTCTGGATACAATTGTATAGTGTGTTTGGTTGTCGAACATTTCATGTCCCCTCAGTGAGCTTTAAAGTCACACTATGATACGCTTCTTCGTAGGGATGGAGATGCGAAAGTACGCATATCTTGCTCCAAGTTGGTCCATTCCGCGAAAACCATTGATGATCGATATTAGTGCCCGTTCAGTTCTGGAATGAGTACCTCGATTCACAACTCTAAAAGAGGTGCGAAGATGGGCAGGCTTTGACACGCAATTGCAGTCTCATGTATTAATGATTTATAGCCGAATACTGTTAAACCCAGCTCTGCTATACTAGTGCGGCCTTGGAGCGCCGCATTTTCTGAAGACATCATCCAGGGCGTCAGAGCAGGCAGGCAGGCTCTCGGTCAGTCAACCAGATATTGGCTAACCTCGGAGAAACCATCAGCGAAGCGAACCATAACCAAACATCGAAGCAGAAATCGTTCACCAGAGTTAGTGTTGAAAACCCTTTTCCCCCATTTACAGCCGTCATCAACCAGCAATGACGAATACAGAAACCCTACGCCTCAGCTCGCAGGTGTTGAACGTGCCAGCTAGGCCACTTTCAAGTCCAAACACCCACGCCTTAAGCCTCGGCCCGGTTCTTCTTCACCAACATCGTCATGGCGGCGACAATGACAGGGATTACGCTGATCATCTCACCCAAGCCCGCATATGCGGGAGGAATGCTAAACTTAACCGGGATGAACGCTCCCCCTGCAAGTAAAATCGCAAGCACGTTGTACACGGCTGACCAGACAAAATTGAAGACCATTCGGTGGAAACTGGCGCGGCTCACATCAAGCACGAAGGGGATACCTTCGAGACCTGCGAGAAGAACCACGTCCGCAGCTCCACGAGTAACATCGCTGGCTGAAGCTGCGCTACCGAGTTGTACGCCCACGTCGGCTTGTGTGACAGCCACCGCGTCGTTAGTGCCATCGCCGACGAACATGACAAGTTTGCCCTCAGACATAAGCGAGGCGACATACTCCCGCTTCTGGGCCGGGGTTCGCTGAGACGCCACATTGGGAATCCCGACCTGAGCGGCGACGGACTCAACTGCACGCTTTTGATCGCCAGAGACGAGGTGTACGGCAATATTGCGACGGGCAAGCTGCGCAATGACTCTAGTTGCTTCCGGGCGGAGACGGGTACGCAATCCGAAAAGGACGATGGGCCCACCGTCGCGAGTGACGACCAGGATAGTCATGCCTGCATCTTGGAAGCGGGTGATGGAGGGTAGGGAGTTGACCTTGGTCCAAGATGGGTTTCCAGCGCAGACGGTGTGAACACCAAGAGTGGCTTCGACACCAGCACCAGGGATAACTCGGGGGTCTGAGATTTTAACTTCGGGAGTTGCGCGTGAGGCAAGGTGCTTGGCGATGGCGACGGATACTGGATGCTTGTTACCTGCGACCAGAGCCTTGGTGATGGCACGAGCTTCGTCCTGGTCCGGTAGTAGGATTTCTTCTTCGAGAACGTCCAGATCTCCTTCTGTAATGGTACCAGTCTTGTCGAATACAACGTCGCTAACTTTTCGAGCCCTTTCTGTGCACTCGGCCGATTTGATGATCACGCCTCCTCGAGCGGCGATACCGCCAGCCACAACCAACACCATCGGTACCGCAAGACCTAGAGCGCAAGGACAAGAGACGGCAAGTACAGCAATTGCGTAGGTAATTGCCTGGGCAACTGCTTTTCCTGCCGGTTGTTGGCGAACCTTAAGCCCGATAACGACCCATGCAATAATGACAACGCCGGCGACAGAGGTAACGACGGGAACAAACCAGCTGGCCACACGATCGGCAATGTCCTGGATTCTTGGCTTCGAGTTGGCCGCTTCCTCAACGAGCTCCGCGATGTCAGTGACGGTGTTCTTTCCAGGAAGACGTGTAAGTTGTGCCACCAGTGTTCCTGAGCCGTTGATGGTTCCCGCAATGACAGTATCGCGCTGCTTCTTGAAGACAGGGGCACTCTCTCCAGTCAACATGGACTCATCTACTTCGCTAGAACCGTTTACAACCAACCCGTCGGTAGGCACAGTCGAGTGCGGGAGGATCTTGAACTTGTCGCCATACTGGAGGAGACGAGCGTCAATCTCAACATCCTCGCCGTTTTCCACAACGACAGCGTTAGCAGCCTGGAGAGAGCGAAGTGAGACAGCTGCAACGGCGCGGATGCGTGCGAAAGCAGCAGTAAGACGACCAAGAAGTACAAGGGTGATGAGCAGGGTGCTTGTCTCAAAGAACTCTTGCGGGTCCAGAGGCCGATCCACCATGTGAAAACCGAATCCCACGATTGAGTAAACATAGGCGGCCGTGATGCTGATGACGACCAGCATGTCCATTTCAATGACACCGCTGTGCACAAGTGATGAAATGGCTGGTTTGTAAAAGTCCGGCACAGCGATGAATTGGACAAGTGTCGCAAGAACGACTGAAACAATCGAGCGTGTCTTCGGTTCAAGCTTTTCACCCCAAGCAAGAACAACGACGGGAATGGTGAGGGCTGCAGAGAGGGCCGTTTTGATCAGTTGATCGTACATCCTCTTCCTTCCGCTTGCGATGGAGGGGTCATCACAGGGCGGGGCTAGCCCTGTCGTGAGCGGACCGATCTTGTCAAGGAGAGTTCGGGCTCCGATGATAGCTGGATCGTAGGTAACTCTGACCATCTTCTTGTCGACGACGCTGACCTCATTGACACCCATAATGGCCAGGTCGGTCAAGGTCTTAGCTGCCACAGCTGAAGCGAGAATATCGAGCACCTGGTCATCGCTGGACATTCGGGTGCAATGAAACCCAGTGGCTCGTTCCGTGTTACGGATGATATCCTCAGCTTTGGCCGCAGCGCCGTCGAACATGAATTCAGCGTTGCCCATGACGAAGTTGACGCGTACGCCAGACACACCAGGCGCCGCCTTGAGTGTTCGTTCGAGCTTGTTCCCGCACCCCGAACAAGTCATGCCGTCGACAACGAGAGCGACATGCTCCAAACCGGCATTCTTTTCGATATCCTTCTCCCTGGTTCGGGATGGGGACACTGATCCTTTTGCAAACGTGGAGGGAAAGTCGACGTCGTGCCCGCTGCAGCAGTCGGACTGGTTGTCTCGAACAGGCTTGATAGTGATGCCCTGATCCTGCGCAGAGTTCGATTTCTTGCCGCGTCGCTTAACACCGTGGTGATGGTGATGCTTATGTTGACCGTGAGCATGAGCGGTCGTTTGCGCCTCGGCAGGCTCCTGGCGAGGCTTCTTCGCGGCAAGAGAAGACTTCGTGGGAGCGGCGGCGGCGGCGGCGGTAGCGGGTTGCTGCTGGCTGCAACAAGTGGTCGGCAAGCCGCGATCGAGAATGCTACGACAGATGCAACGGGCCGACTCGAGATAGGCGCTGTACTGTTCAAACGCCTTGGAGAGGTGAGTGCTGCACGCTGAGGCCGGGTGATGTCCGTCCTTGTCGTGAACATGCTCATGGCCGGCGGCACCTAGGAGCGTGAGCCCCGAGACGGACTGACTTTGGCTAAGATATTGCATACCATCATGTGCGGCATCGTTGTCGCAAGTTTTCTCACACTCGACGGCGGCAGCGGCGAGAATGCACTTTTCTAAGGTACGTGTCAGTCAACAGTGCACATTTCATTTGAGTATATGTACATATCACATACCATCGCAGTGCTCTTCCTTGGAAGTACAGCACTCGAGCTTGACGGAGCGACATGCAGAGTCATCCTCGGAGTCGCAGTATGTTTCCGCATTGCAGTTATCGTCGAGACAGGGCAACACCTCGGCGCCATCGCAGTCCCCATCACCAGCGCAGCATTCATCAGTTTCGGCTTCCTGGCAGTGGTCGTGGCCGTGGTCAACCTCTTTTGCAGGCCCGGCGCATCCTTGGCCCTTGACAGACTCATCGGAGCAGCATCCGGTGCCCATTTTTTCGGGTTAACACTGGTTTCTTCGATAAATCTGTTGTCCAGAGGGGAAGCACCATGAGGAAAAGGAAAGATTTTGGAGATGTTCGGGGGAAGTAAGCTGTCTGCTTCAGAAATGGCAGCGACGTTACTCTAAGACTCGAAAGAGGAGGTGTTCTGACGCTGATGGGGTTTGAGCTGCCGTAGGGTTACATGGCAGGCGTGGCTATTTCGGCAGTCATCGTCCCGCATCGTATGACCCCTTGCCAGTAATTTGGCAGCTATGTCTGTCATTCGTTCTCCTCTGTGTCCATTTTGCTTACTTCGGCGTTCCGATAGCACTACGATGCGAGTCATCGACAATTGAGAATTACGCCAGACTGGCACTCACGCAACCCTCACATTTCCATCAAGTAATTGTTGACCCAAAAGGACACAACTGCAAATAAAAAAACAGAGGGAAATCCTTTACTTTTATCAGCCCCTACATTAGCGACCCACGAGCTCGTGGCGATGTGCCACTTCGGATAGACCTTCTGAAGAACTGAACCAAGCTGTTGGGGTTTGACGAAGACTTCAAATGAAGCTTCGCCGCGGCAATTGCGTGTGGGGAGCTGCCCGAAGATTGTTGCGGCCCCACCCCGATCTGGATATTGAAGGCTTTGCATGACAAGGAATGAACAAATGAACGGAGCGACCAAACGTTTGCAGCTTGTCTGATGTACTTGGCTGATGTTTCAGCTGGGTCTTGGTTGACGAATGCATCTCGACCAGCGAAAGATGTCGTCGGTGGCTGTATGTAAATGAACCCAAAAACAAAGGTACAGTAGGTTGGGCTTAGAACGCCCCGAATGCATCGTTATCGACAATCCTGCAAGAAAACCAGAAACGAGTCTTCATTCTAACAATACCCTAAGCCCCAACGGACTTCCCATCGTTGACGCCACTACCATTAGATGTAAAAAATTCAAAGACCGCCAGCCCTCCTCTATTGCCTATTGTTTACAACATGGTATCTTGTCCCCGAGTACATATTGGTATCATGCGAAAAGAAAGATAGAAAAACCGCCCGCTCAAAACGCCACCGCAAAGTTAGTCTTTTCGGAACCACTGACATCTTTTTCCTTCCTAAACGTGGCGACGCGCTCCAGCGACGGCTCCTCCGCTTTGGTGGCGAGAGTGCTGCCTGGCGACCACGTCGTCGGGACTGTCTGGCCTCCGTCTTCCGAATCCGATGTCGACACAGTCGACACAGAGTCGGAGCTCGTGCGCCTGCCCTGCGGCGCATGGACACATTGGTAGAAGCCCTCACGGCCCTTGACGGGGCGGGGGAAATTAGTAATAGAGTCGTGGCTGATTCTCCGTTGATGGTGCTGTCCTGCTGCACCGCTGGGGAATAACCAGCTGGAGACGCGCGAAAACGATTTCTTCTTTCGCAGTGGGGGGCGTAGAACAAGTGGCAGGGGCGGGGGCGGGGGTCGGGTCTCCCTGCCGCGACTCGGGGGTGGTGTGATGAACGCCGCCGAGGCATTGGTGAAGACCATGCGGCGCGGGGGGATGTTTATCGGTGGCCGGGGCGGTGCTGTGTGAGGCCGCTCGATCCCGGGGTTCAGGCGCTCGGCGAACGATGGCGCAGCCGGCGGGAGGGCGGGGACCGTGGGTATGGGTTCCTCGTCTAAACTTGTCAGCACACGTGAGGCTGCTAATTTTGGATCTTCGTCTGAGCTTACCGTGCGCCGCCAGTGCCACCGAATGAGCTGTCGAAGGTCGACTGCTGACATAGATGCTCTGACGCTCTATGACTGAGTCGATTTCGCGCTGGAGCTTGTCGACCTCCAACATGGCGTTGGCAATCCGCTCCTTCATTTTGTCCGCGCTGCTTGGCGTCCGTGACCGAGCCCTCGACTTTGGTGGAATCTTCGGCGGTGTATCGCTCGTCGTTGTAGTTGATGGCGACGCCGACAGCTTTCGGGGTAGATGAAACGACATAGGCGAGTAATTGGGTTCGTGTGAAGGTCCGAAGACATCGTCGTCGGGGTTCGGTCGAACTCGAGCAGACGGCGGCGTAATCATATCAAAGTGCGGTAGGATCGGCGATAACTCCCTTTTGGGCACATGTATGCTGAGTTCGAGCGGTCTGAATGACGAAGAACGAGGCCGCGGCAGAGGACGTGGCGGTGGTGTCCGGCCAACGTGCTGGAGATTTGTGTATTGGGGAAACTGAAAGGACTCAGAGTGAAGATGGCGAAAGTTACTAGGAGCCGATATTTGTAGCCGTCGCCGCGACGTGCCTGAGCGAGATCGCTTTCTCACGGAGAACCGCTCCCGGAGCGATGCGAATCTTCTCTTCAATCCATTCGGCTCCCCCTGCAGCCGAGGACGAGGTCCGGCTGGCTTCTGCATCGTCCCAGCAAAAGGCGGTGACATGAGCACGGGCTGCGAGCGGATTACGGTGGGTGACAGTTTCTCAGAAATGTCAAAGTTGTCTAAGCGGGCTTGTTAGTGTCCGGTGGATGATACGGGCTCAACAGACACGAAGACTCACTTTGATGCGGCTTCTTGTCCGGACCGATAAACAACGGAGTGCAGCAGTCGGTGAGGGGCGAAAGCCATGTCGCATAGGCGTCTGCAAGCATCCCTTTCAGAGCCTTCATACCTGCTTTAGAAGATGCTTCATGCCGGACAGGTGTTGGGGACGGAGGGGGGAAAAAGACAAAAACGAGAGACGGCCAGCGATTTGACAGAACGAAAGAAGAGAAGATGCAGGGAGGAAGACAAAGCCCAAAAGATCGAGCGATTCGACTAAGTTATAATAGAGGGTAGCGGATGGCGAACCTCTAGTAGTAAAGTAGGCAATGTGATGTGAGAGGAGCCCACTTAGCCATGGCCGGCTTCTTTTACATTCCCTAGCCCATCAATCCCAAATCCCACTTTGGCCAGAGATTTCGCTGGAGTCCTTTGCTTAATAGGTCCAGCTGAGAGGAAGAGAGGAACATGGAGGGACAAGGGCATGTCCATTGTCGGCGAGGTGTGCAGTCAAGATGCAGACGGCCCGTTCTGATAGGCCGGGGCTGCAAACGGGACCAGACACGGTCGGCCAACCGGCGCTTAGGAAGCTGGGGTGTCGTCGGATTCGGATGGCTGGCGCTACACCCACATCCTGCACCAGATTGCAGGAGCTCCACCAGTCGTGTAAGATGAAAACGTTGGCTCAGCGAGTCGATGTCTCACCTCTGCCTTGCTCTGGTTACTCGAAGCCAGCTTGACCAGCAGCTGCTTGCCACAAGTGCCCCCCAGAGGGAGGGTCTCGTGCCAGTCATGAACTGTCATGCTGTGGTGTCCGTCACCGCCCCTTGTCATCTCTTAGGCCCATGAACCTTCTGTCGAAAAATGTTGACAAACAGGGCTACGGCTGAACGAAATTTCGAAACTCTTGTGTGCGTGTTTCTAGTCGGGCAACAAAAACAGACGGGATGACCAATCACTGCGGCGTTGCGGTTTGTCTGCGCAAACGGAATCCCGCAACCCCGGCCACCCGGTGACATGTCCAAACGTGAGCGGACGGGAAGCAATGAGAAGCCATCGGGATATGCATGCAAGGCACCGCGGGTGGCATCGGAGGAAACGTGGAAAGCCTACCTGCGGATTGGGATGTGTTTTACCGGCACAATATCCATCGTAGCCCTGCGTGTCTCCTTTGGCAGAACAGCATCGACGTCGAATAGTCGTACAGCGAGGGCGAAGCTGATGGACTAGAAATGGTGGATGGTGCTAAGTGTTGGGTAGACAAGAGGGAGGGCGGTATGCTCTAATTACTCCGCTCAGCGCTGCAGTCGCCTCCCTCGTTTTCCCTGGATTCTTCGAATCAAAGCCCCTCGGGCAATCAGCGTCACCCAGCGTTGACTGCGATGACTGTCACCGTGGTGGTTGCAGCCGGCCAGCGGATGAAAAGATGAGGTCTCTGGCGGTGGTGATGACTCGAGTCGAACAAAATTAGTGTCCGGGAATCGCTGCTGATTTTTGTGGCGGAGTTTTTCGTCATCACCTAGCCTGAAGAAAACAGGTGGACGAGAGACTTCGGCAGAGTTTCTCGTGTTACTCTAGTGCAGACACAATGTCTCGGGCAAACCGCCATGGTGTGGAGGAATTAGAGCGCTGGAGGGGTAGCAGCTGAGGGGCAGATGCTTACATAAGGGAAAGACTCCTTCTGTTTACCTCATCGCCTCGCGTCATGTGATGTAGCGATAAACTGGCTGGTCTTATGGCCGTTGAACGGAAGTGGACTGGATTTGAGTGTGGTCTGTGCGTCCATAGCCAACTTATCGATAAGCCCAACGGATCGGAGAAAGAGGCTGCCGAATGCAATGAGGTACAGTTAAGGCAGCGGAAGCACCTGGACCCCTGCACGGAGTTTTTGGACCAGAAGTGAACACCTGGCTTGCTTGCTGGTCACTTTTGTTCAAAGACCCAGAGGCCCACGACCACTACAGCTCTGACAACCAAACTCACGTTCATCCAACAAAATCAGATCCCTCCTTTCGGGCCATTGTTGTCGTCGCCGTCGTCGGACTCTTTGAATCTGCCCGACAACCTGACAAGGACAAATAGAGTTCTTCCTCACGTCTTTATAAAACACTGGTTGCCTTCGGCACTAGCTCACATTCGAGATGTCGATGCCAATGCCCGGCCCTATGCAGATGGGCCCCAACGGGCAGCCCATGCCCTCGCCTGAGCAGATCGCGGCCATGCGCAGACAAATAGAGGCTGATGCCGCGAAGGCTGGCATGAGCGTCCCCGATTTCCTCAACCATCTGCGACAGCAAGCCATGCAGCAGCAGCAGGCGGCGCGACTTGCGCAGCAACAGCAACAACAGGGCGGCGAGGGCGGTGGAGAGGGCGAGCATGGTCACGATCATGAGCATGGCCCTGGCCACCAGCATCCTCACCCTCATCCGCAGCAGCAACAGCAGGCGCAGGGCCAGCCTCAGCCCATCCGGCCTGGTCCTCCTAACCCTGTTGCCCTGGCACTCGCCAGCTTCCTGCGTAGCCAGGACCTGAAGCCGCGTACTTGTATCCTTAACGGGGAGCGCAAGGACATGTTCAAGGGTGAGTACCAGGCAATCGCTTTGCAAGTGTCGTTAATGGCATGCTAATGATCGAATTACAGTCAAGCGAGCACTACGCGCTCTTCAATCCCCCGCCTACGAGAAGGCGCGTAAGAAGAACCCCGCCCTTCCCGAGATTACCGACCGTGCCTCTCTTGAGAACACCTTCAAGCTACTCCCAATGTCGATGCTTGCTTTGCGCGTAACCAAGGCCGACCCTCACGAAGGCCACGACCACGGCCCGAAGAAGACGAAGCGCATCAAGGGTCTTTGGACCGTTCGCATCGAACCTCAGCAAGAGGCCAAGGAGGATATGTACTACGCGTGGTTCTGGGAAGGCAGCCAAGTCAAGCGCAAGCTTTACTCGATTCTCGCCCTCATCCTGATCTTCATCGTCGTCTGTTACCCTCTCTGGCCCCTCAAGCTCCGCCTCGGTGTTTACTACCTCAGTTGGGGATTCCTTGGCCTGCTCGGTCTATTCTTCCTCATGGCCATCTTCCGTGTTATTCTCTTCTGCGTCACCTACTTTGTCGCATCACCTGGTCTCTGGCTGTTTCCAAACCTCTGGGAGGATGTTTCCTTCGTCGACAGCTTCAAGCCCGTTTGGGCCTGGCATGACGTAAGTTTACCCAATGCACCTCGAAACCACACCATGAATATCGCTGACAATCAACAGACTGCTCCTAAGAAGGGCAAGAAAAAGAAGTCTGCGTCCTCTGGTGCCGCCAGCGCTAGTGGCACCTTCGCTGCTTCTACCGGTCAACCTCTCCCGGCTTCTGCGACTACCACCGCGACGGAGACTCAGATTGCGTCGCAGCCATCGCAGCGCCCCGGCTATGTTGCACCAGCCGTGGAAGAGCTGGGTGATGACGAAGAGTAAATGAGCGTTCGAGGTGGAAATTCGCATCACACAGGCGTTGGGGACTTTGTCGGTTGAAGGGTTGTTCTAGTAGATATCCAGTGTCCAGCATGCTGCTGCCTGGGTTCGGGAGGTAAAAATCTATTTTGGTACATGGCATTGGTCAAGTTCGTTCTTCCAGAGTACTCAATGGAACAAGAAAAAAAAGTTATGGTATCCCTACTCATGATGGAGATGACTTGGGCAAACGTGGGCCGGGATAATTGTCGCAATTATTATTGTAGATGTATCTGGCCGCCTAAGCGCAGTACACATTACTTTTTATTGATCATTAACACTGGTGTCTTGTCTACTGCACCGATCCCTCCGCGCGCTCGTAGTACCAAACAGCACCCTCCGTTGTCGCGCAGTTCGACACGCGGCCACCATTGATGTCGGCAGCGACAGGGACACTATCACCGCGCTGGGGCTTGCCGTCGACATGGAAGTAGTACCAGGCTTCGCTGAGCTGAGTGTACCCGTTGTCGAGGGAGCCCTTGCCGGCCTCGGTGGCGTTGTACCGGGGGCCGGAGCACCCAATGTACGGGAGCGCGCCGTGGCCCTCCTTGAGAGCGGCCTGGAGGCTGGCGAGGGAGTAGGCGGTCGCGTTGGAAGGCGTGATGGCCTTGTCGGCGAGCCATTTCCAGGTCGGGGTCTCCTTGTAGTAGTGGACGGTGGTCTCGAGGAAGTCGACAATCTCCTCATGCTCCTGGTACTTGGGGCCGTAACATTCGACATCGAAGGTGCTGAAGCAGGTGGCGTGCTTGGAGAATTCGTGGGCCCAGAGAACCCAGTTGGGGGTGTACTGAGCGATCCAGAACCTAGAAACGTTCACATTAGGCTTGAAATTTGAGGCCCGAAAAGGGTGACTGACTTGTTCATATATTCCAATAGGTCAAACCTCTCAAATGGCTTTACGAAGGCGTCAAAAGACGGACCATTCCACGCCGGCACCGGTGTGCCGTCCGGCTTTCCGTTCGTGGTGTTCGGGGAAGGGATTGGGTCATACTGGCGACTCAGATCGCAGTACTGAGTGTAGGAGCCATTGCAGAAGTCGGGCCACAAGCCATGGATGCCCCATGCATCTTGGGGAAGCTTCTGGCCTTCGGACTCGAGACCGGTGTGTGTGTTCCAGAACTGGGTCGCGAGCTACGATCATAAGCTGTTATGTTCAGGTTCGTTTATGGATGAAGAAGACAACGTACAACAAGACCGCCGTATGTCTCCACGCAGCAGGTGTCGACCTTGTCAGGGTTCGCTCCACAAGAGCAGGACAGAACAGGCTCGACTGGGGATGAAAATGTCAGTTAAGCCACAATGATCAGTAAACAACTCAATCCGTACCAAGAGTGCAAGTATGGTTGGCGGTGCTCAATCCCGGGTAAAGACCGGCGGCAGCGGTGCGCAGTAGGCCGGCGGCCGCAAGGAGACTAATCGTCCGAGACATTCTGGATTGGCGTATCTTGGATTTCTCACGAGGGCGGCGTGATCAGAGGCAACGACGACGACATGATAACATTCGGACAAGTTGCGCCGCATCGCGACGCTTTATATGACCTCGGGCCTCCATATTGCATGCAGGAAAAAATATTGCCCTACATCCTCATCCAAATCTCCACACGGGAAACGACGTAAACATGTTGGAAATGCTCTTGGCTTGAAGAGGAAGCTGGCCAGGTTGGTGAGCAGTAGAGATCGGCCGTCAGTGCCGTCGGACAGGGTATTGTGGGGCTGATGTACCACCTGCTCGAGATACGGGATGTGAGAGGTCAATTGGGCGCGGGGCGATAGTTGGTGGTGGTTCTCAGAGTCGAAAAGTCAAGAGGCCCAGAGGAGAGGGTGCAGTAGCGCGATACGACTCGCAAGCATCGGCCAGGCATGGGACGGTCTGCGGTGAACTCTTTGGGAAGTATTGCCGTTGACTACGGCGAGCTCCGAGGGTAAGGCGTCGATGAGTGCGGGATTGCCTGCGAGGATGGCAGAGAGGTTTTCTGGGGGTCATTTCCGCTTTCTCTCGACCGTCGAGCTCGCTTAAACATCAACATGGGAAGGGGAAGATGGGCATCCTGGCTGACAGCAGTTGATGGAAGATAATAGGTGGGGGCTTTTGGAGAACCTTAAAATCCCAAGCCCCTCTGGCAAGAGACAGGTGGCTGTGCAGACCGAACCTCAACGGCAGCTGTGGCGGAAGCTGCCTCCCCCGGGAACACGTGAACAATGGGCCTGAGGAAGCTCCTGCACAGGCCACATCAGTCACGCGGAGCCACAGCAGATGTAGTTGTTTCATACCTTCCTGCTTCATTCTCAAGGTTGAGCGCGTCGGGCAAGAGTGTCCTAGGGAGCCATATTTTCAGCCACGCACTTTGTCTTCATCCATCAGTGTCCGCCGAGGGTACCATCTCATTCTTCATCTTCCCCCTTTGTCGTTTCTATTGTATTGTTCTCAACCATCCCCCCGAAGATCCGACATTGTAAGACGACTCTCGGGTCACCTGTCAGGGTGCGAGGAACTCATTCACCAAGCTCCCCACTCACTTGTTGGATTCTGCCCACCACGGTAAGCTGCATTTCACTTCCCCATTGCTCCTTGCGCAGTTCTGGATCATCGCCGTGTCTCCATCACGGGAGCGCAGCAATTGACATCAGACGGTCGTCACGACATGGCTCATGCCATGCTTCACTCATATGGGCTCAAGACCGCTCTGCCGGTGATTCACCGCAACCAGCAGCAACCCTGGCTTACAGCGAGAATATGCTCTTTACTCAAGTCTCCTCCGCCATGTTCCATGAGCCTTCTTTCTCAGCCCCATTCAATTGCCAGCCATTCATTTTCCTTATATCCTTATAGGTCAACTAATCCATCCAATAGATACCCACAGCCAATTAGCCTGACATGTCGGACGAGCTGTCGGTCCCCGCCATCAATGGTGATCCTGAGCCCGCTCCTGAGACCAGAGAGGAGCCAAAGGAAGACACCCCTTTCTCATGGCTGTAAGGATTACTTCTTTTTTTTCCTCCTCATATCTAACACTTACTAGGCAGCCCCACCCGACTTTCCTCATTGTTCTTGTCGGGCCCGACGAGAAACCCTTCGGCATTCAAAAGGACTTTTTGTGCGCCAGGTCAACGCATTACCGAGATCATTTCAAGAAGGAGATCGCTACTCCGGACACCGTGGAACACGTTGTGAAGCTCCCTCACACTACACCCGAGGTGTTTGGCTTGGCGCAGCTGTTCCTGTTCACGGGTCAGGTTTCGGAGAAGGTTGACACGTTCCCTTCCTACGAGGCACTTATTGGGGTTTGGAAACTGGGTCACGAACTTGGTATCGACGGACTTTGCGATAAGACTCTTGAGGCAATGAAGGAGTCTAGACGGCTTACTCGGCAGATTCCCGCCACTCCCCTCCTCGTTCAAGTATGGAGGGACACCCCGGAGGGCTCAACCATTCGCAAACTCCTCCTTTCGTGGGCAGCCGAGTACATGCGGTCGTCCGACGCCAGAGCCGAGTTCGCCAAGTCACTTCCTCAGGAGGTTCTTAGCGAGCTGGTCGTGGCCATGAGCTCTCTCGATCAGCAGCCTTCCCCACCGGCAGCTCCGGCTGACACAGCCTCTGCCGAGCCGACTCCCCGTAAAAGCGTGCACTATCTGGAAGAGGATAGCGATGACGAGCGAGAGCATCTTTCCAAGAAGAACCGACGCGCTTCTGCGCCGTTGCCGGCCTCTCAGAACAACAACTCTAAGTCGTTCACCCGCGCCCCGCCTCCACCCGTCCGCAAGGCTGCGGCTGTGGCTGCGGCTGCGGCGGCACCACGTCCGAAGCCTGTGGTCCAGAAGCGCCGCAGCATCGGCACGGTTCCGAGCGGTGAAATCAGCACCGAGAAGAAGGTTGAGTTCTGCGCCGATCTCCTTGACAGAATGCTTTCAGGGCCCGGTATGTATTTCCCAGTCTATCGAGCGACCAACCATGTAATTCTTCCCTCGATGCTAACTCATGCAGGCTTCTGGACCAGATTGGTGGGTCCTTTTAAGGAGCCCGTCGACCCCGTTGAGGATGGTGTTCCCGACTACTTCGACAAGGTCAAGAAGCCTATGGACCTCAACACTGTCAAGGCCAAGATGTCGCGTCACGAGTATCAGACAGAGGACGAGTTCGCCGCCGACGTGCGCCAAATCTTCGACAACTGCTACACGTACTGGTCCAAGGGCGACCCCATGTGGGCCGCTTGCGAGAAGTTTCAAAAAACATTTGAGGAGAAGTATGCCCAAATGCACAAGAACATCTCCAAGATGATGCGCGAGCCGGTCGACTGAGGCATCATTTTCGACATTTACTACTCGCCGATCGATTGAGCAGAGAATATGGATTGGAGCTTTGCGTGTACAACATTTCATGGAGGGACAAATTGGCAGTTTTTTTCTCACTTCTTAGGGCGCTTTGCTAATCTTAATGGGGGTGAGATGAGAACATGTTGTATAGTACTAGGAACGTGCAAGTGTGAGGAGTGAGACGGGAGAAAAGTTGCTTTGGTGGAGGATAATACCCAGACTGGCCAAGGAGCATCGCACGACCTACCTTTACCATATGTATTCGGCCAGAACGAAAGCCAGTAAGGACGGTATGCTAGAACCATCAGAGTCTCGCCTTGTTCGACTCTACCTAGCTGCCTCGATCCCATATGCTATGTGCCAAGTGTAAGGTGCCGTGCCAGAATTGCGACCGCTTCCGGTCCGCTTACTGCGTCTTCCGTGACGGCCGAATACGGCACCGGCACCAGACACCAGTCTGATTTATTTCGTCCCGGCTATCGAGGTAATCAGCGACCTGGTGGCGTAGCCGATTAACAACGAAGGTTCCAATGAGGTGGAAGGGCTGGCTACGGAGCGGCGCGCCGTTTAGATCTAGGGTGTAGAGGCTGGGCCAAGTGCAACCTAGCATTCCTTTATGCGGTTTTCGTCGCTGAATTTACTTACATCTTCTGCACCACTTCATACTTATTTTGCGAGAACTATTATCCGCAATGGAGTGGTGTCTGATCGCCCTCTTCCGTGTGAGGCTCTTGTGAAGAAGCATGGATACTAACGCGAGGAGACCGACCTACATTAGCTCTTTGAGCATCGGTCCGATATCCATGGCGCCGGCACGTTTCCATTTCGCGTGGAGAAGGAACTCGGCATCGCCACACGTCAGGTGCCAACCCCAGGTGCATCCCCGGTCTCTGTCTCCGTCTCTAGCTTGAGCCCAAAAGCATCATGTCCAAGAAGACTAGTGCATGTCTGCCTTAGCGCTCTCGCCCCAGCCGTCTTGCCACTGTTACCCCTCAACGTCGCCCTCCACGATCCACAATGTCAGAAGCACTCCCGCGGTCTGTTTTTTTCTCCTTGGCAGCGGGGGCGAGGAGGCTAGAATCAAGCTCTTGCCAAGAGGATCGTCTTGTTGAACCGAAAGCTTGGTGTCAAGTGAACAATGCTTATGTTTGCAGGAAATGCTCCGGTGCAAGGAGCGATGAGGGTCTACGTTGCTTTGCAATTTGCATGCATCTTGAAAGATGTCGACCAGGATCTAACGCCGCAAGTCGTGTAAGACGTGGTGCATGCGTCGTTGGGATAGAACACGACTCGGCCGAGACCAGCCATCTGCTCATCACCCAATAATTGAAAGAACGGCCATAACTCACCAGAACTCGAAGAACACACATCACATCACGATGAGCAAAACTTTTCTTCGATGTGCCCACTCACACAAACGGCCTCCCTGTCCAATACTTGCTGGAACTAGACCGTGTTCCATAGGTAGCACCATGGTAGACCCGGACAAAGCGAGCCAATGGCTTCCCCTTTCCCCAACCTCTTCCCCCTCCCCGCATCACACGTCGTTATCCTCGCTGAAAATCCCGTGTTCAATCCCCACGAACTTTTCCCCCGCAGGTCCTCAGCTTCCCCAACGCTACCATGGACCGCGTGGGTGAGCTATTCCGCCTGTGGCTCGCTAGCGTGAATATGCCCGCCCACATACCGCGGGGTTCTGCCCGTCAAGCTCACGTTTGTCTCGGCGGGTCCTTCTTAGCACCGCTCGAAGCGAATAGTAGCATGCCCAACACGCCGGACAGGACGAGTCCAGACAAGATGTTGTAGGCAATCTGTAGCTCGTCTGTCACGCTAGACCCTAGCTTTGCTTAAATCGCCGAGTGATCATTGCAGCTCTATCGGATGCTGCTCTGCTGCTCCCCTTCCCCGCGGCGGACAGCCAAGACGGGATGGACGTGGGAGGGCGGGCAGACATCGTCACTCGCCCGCTCGCCCCGGTGGGCTTGGGTATGTGCACCCCCGGCTTGACGACTGGTCGGTCCACTCCGACTGCGCGGGGGAGATGGCAGCGTCGCAACTCGCTTGGAAGATTTTGAGTTTGAGCGAGACCTGTACTGGCCCCCTCGACCCGGGAGGTGGGCCCGGAGATGCTTGTGCCTATCTGTTTCTCATTTTACCTTTGGAGATTGTTCACGAGCTTGTCGAGTTCGAGAACTGGCTGGATCCCGACGTCGTGGTTAATGTGGGGGGTGATAACCAATGGTCCGAACTTCGCTTTGCTGTAGAACCTGAGGTTTGGTTTACCTTATGCACGTATGGTTGGTGGCGTCGACAATGGGACGACAGTTTCGCCGAGCTCGAGGTTTCCTCTAGTCTCTTGCCTACATCGTCTTCGTACTTGTCGTGGGGTTGAACGTCGCACACACATACATACATACATATATATATCACAGACCCGGCTGCCACAGGAAGCAGAAGTTGTCTCATCAGCCAGCAGGACTCTGAGCAACAAACTCGCGAACGGCCTTTCTCTTACGTTTCCATTCAGATACCCAATATACCCGCTCCTCATCATGTTCGGCAAGAACCAGGAGCCAGAGGTGGCCGAGGTGCTCGAGCAGCACCGGCCCAGCGCGGTCGAGGCAACCCAGAACCAACATCGCATGTCCGTTTCCAACAGAGGTCTCACAGGCGCCTCGGCCTTGACTGTTAGACAGTCCATCGTGCCAATTACCCTGGTCACCGTCCTCTTCTTCCTTTGGGGCTTTGCTGTAAGTCGCCCTCGTGACTACCGTCGCTCCCTCTTCCAAGCTCTTACTGCCCCCAATCTTTCCAACGACACGAAGGCTAACCCGCCTTAGTACGGCCTCCTCGACGTCCTCAACTCAAAGTTCCAGATCGCCCTCAACATCACCGCCGCCAAGGCCGGCGGTCTCCAGGGCGCCTACTTCGGCGCCTACTTCATCGGCCCCTTGACCTACTCGGGCTGGATCGTGCGCAAGTTCGGCTACCGCTGGACCTTCATCACGGGCCTGTGCATCTACGGCGTCGGCGCCCTCATGTTCTGGCCCTCGGCCGTCTACCGCTCCTTTCCCGGCTTCTGCGGCTCCCTCTTCATCGTCGGCTCCGGTCTGTCGACGCTCGAGACCTCGGCCAACCCTTTCATCGCCACCTGCGGACCGCCGCGCCTCTCCGAGTTCCGTCTCGAGCTCAGCCAGTCGTTCCAGGCCGTCGGCTCCGTCATCGCCCCGCTCCTCGCCGCCCGCGTCTTCTTCTCGCACACGGAACCGAATGATCTGTCCAAGGTGCAGTGGACGTACCTCGGCATCGCGGCATTTGTATTCCTGCTCGGTACGCTCGACCCCTTCCTTCTGGCCTCCGTGATGATACGAGCAGCATACTGACTGAACTCAGCCGTCGTCTTCTTCTTCGCCAACATCCCCGAGGTCACTGACGCCGACATGGCCCTGCAAGCCGAGATGAGCGCCGGCCTCACCGGCTTCGTCGACAAGCCGATGAAGAAGCAGTACAAGCTCTTCTTCGGCGTCGCCGCCCAGTTCTGCTACGTTGGCGCCCAGGTCGCCGTTGCCTCACAGTTCATCTCCTACGCCGTCGAGTCCGCCGGCCTGTCGCACTCCCAGGCCAGTGACCGGTACGCCATCGGCCAGGGCCTCTTCGCCATCGGTCGTTTCGCGGCCGCCGGACTGATGATGATCGTCAAGCCCCGTCTCGTGCTCATGGTCTTCATGACGGGCATCATGGTCTTCATCGCGCTCGCCATCGGGGTCCGGGGCGAGGCCGGCATCGCGATGCTGTCGCTGGTGCTCTTCTTCGAGTCGTGCATCTTCCCGACCATCTTCACGACGGCAATCCGCGGTCTGGGCAGGCACACAAAGCGGGGAAGCTCTTGGATTGTTGCATCAGGTAAGTGTCTTGTTGCCTCCGGCGTCAATGCTGTCAACGATGCTAATGCGTTTGTAGTCTGCGGTGGTGCCCTTTTCCCCAGTCTTACTGGACTTCTTGCGGATTCTAAGGACTACCATATTGCCATGATCGTGCCTCTCTGCGGCTTCATCGTGTCCTTTGCCTACCCCATCTTCCTGAACACGGTCTGGAGGGCGGAGCTGGACGGCTTCAGCGCCAGCAGGATTGGCTACACCGACGAGCATGGTATCATCGGCGACGCCGGCAGAGAGGAGGTTCACTCCGACAAGTCGACTTCCAAGCACTTGGAGGCATAGATATGTCCATAGATGGTTGCGCGTGCGAGAAATTTTCATCACTTATAGAAGAGAGTTTGTATATACCATTTTACCTCTACTACTCATTTACTTACCCTTGTTTCTATCGCTTTGTCACTACCGGGATCTCCATCTTCTCACGCAACTTCTGGTGGACATGCTTTTCGCAGAGCTACAGCAATAGCAGCCGATGGTCCATGTAAAGGCAGGGGTGGTGACGGCATGCAAAGTCTCAGACACCGGCCTCAGCTTTGCGCCTGCTCCATTACCGGTCGAGTTGGTTCTCGAGGAATGTGACTGTTGGCTTTATAAGGCTTGAAACAACCACAGCCTCACTAATTATGCGGTGTTTCCTGGTGTTAGCATCAACTGTTGTAAGTGCGGCCCGCCCCTCGGATCGGCCTGGTGCAACTGTGCATCTACCGTCAGTTTGCCTTTAAACACGTTGTGGAACGTTGTCCGAAGTCCTCGAGAGTCTGAGCCATCGCGTTGGAGCCCTTCTCTTAGAAACAATACGACCTTGTGATTCAGGTGGGTGGCACGGGGAATCAGGGCGGGATCGTTTCTGGTAGCCTTACCGGGCGCTAATAAGGCGCGAAAAGGGAGAAGGCGTTTGGAATGATCTGCAAATACTGCCAATGTCCGGTACCTTGCCTCTGGAAACAGACGGACGAGATGGAATATGATGAGACATCCAAGAAGTCTAGTACTGTGATAGACCGGCAATGGAATGAAGTCGGCAGTTGGCTGGACTGGAGTCATGCGGCGGCTATTGATCCCTTGGGCGTGTGCTTGTTCGTTTGTGGATGCCATTTGGGTTCGTACGAGATTGGATGTGACGATAGTCGTGCGCGCTTCCCTCATAAAGGCCACAACGAAGAGGCCATGGTTGGTCAAGGGTAGAAATCTGGAGCCGAACGTCATGTTCAATTTCCAGATTCCCTTTGTGCATTGAGCCATCGGGGCAAGGTGGAAGAGGTGCCATCTGCCCATTTCATTTGCCCTTTTTACCGCGACGTTTTAAGCATTGAACCGGGGGAGACGAAAGACGCTCGAGCAAACGGGCGAATCAGCGTTGGAAAGCCACCTGAAACGGCGTTCGATGGTTCGTCAGATGGCCGAGCTGGTTGGGGGGGGGGGGGGGGGGGGGGGGGGGGGGGGGGGACCTCGCCTTTGGTACGGAATCCGTAGAGGTTCCCGCCCTCGTTCAGGCGATTGGCGGATGATGCACATCTAGGCTTTTGACGCTGCAAGGTACCCGAAAAAGGCGCTAGCTTCATACGGAATAACATCCCCACATGGAGAAGAAACGGTCCAGTCAAGAGTCAGGTGTGCTTCTACTCTCTTTTGGGGGCTGTTCGCCATGCGCCGAGCACGGCCCAAATCTCCTGAGATTTGAGAGAGATTACTGAGATTGGCTGGGGGCCGGGCTTGTCTCATTTCCCAGGAACCAAATGGCACAGCTGCAGATTTCCCGCCGTTTGTCTTTCCTCTTACGTCTTGAATCCTTGACTCTGTTGTGCCACCATTTCCCCCCAAAGCCAACAGGCCTCCCTGCCTCTTTCTCTCTCGCTGCCCCGGGAGCGGTCAGCAGCTGTCACGTCCGTGGCCTTGTCCTATCCACTGTCTCCAGGCCTCCCCCGGTACGATAAGCACTCGGTGGGATCGTGGAGGCATCGGAAGAGGGCCGCCGCAACCGGGTCGTGAAGTTCCTCTGTCCGCTGAAAATGACGGTCAGCGAAGTCGGGCCACTGCTGCGGTGCCACGAGACTGGCGACAAACGTGGACTGCTGCTGCTGCTGTGTGACTTGCCTACGTCAGATCACGAGAGACCAGACTCGTGGACGCGCATAAATGATCGACCGGTTCATCACCCTGCTTCCTTTTTATCCTCACCCACTTGAGACGCCGCCAACGGGTCTCAGTGCCACCCTCTCCAAACAGTCCCAAACAGGAGCAGGAGTTGCTTGAGCTTGCTCAGCCATTGTCCGCCGTTCCCTACCGCTCTCGAAAACCCTGGGAGCGGTCTGTCCGCTGTCCACCGATCACTGGACCACTGGCAAGTCTGGAAAGATTCCGACCCGAAGCGTCAACAAGCCCGGGGTATCGTGGCTGGCCCTGTCGGACCAAGGTGCTCCAAGTGGTCGACGTCCAGGCAAATGAAATTAAAAGGAGGATCCTTCCGAATCGGTGCTGAGCGCGCACCGCAAACCCATCGTGCCCATCCTCTAGACAGCCCAGGACCTCCCTGCCCTTTTCACCCAAGAGGCTGAACCGTGCTACCCTTCACCTGTCATTCCACCCCCGACTCTGAAAGGCTCCCCATGTCCTCTGCCCTTCTTGCGACCCATCCTCCCACTCTTTCTCTCCACTTCATCTCCAGTCTTTTTCGCTGTCCCTCGTTCTGCCTCTGCGTTTCTCTCGCAACCCCCTTCGCATCGTCGCGCGCTTTTTAGGTTCAGGCCCCTCCAGCCCAGTCGCTCTTTTCACAACCTCTCTGTCGTCGTCGTCGTCGCCGTCACGAATTTGTACCAGAGTACTCGTACTTCCCTCGTTCGTCGATACTCTACGTTGTCACCGTCGTCGATCCACACTCGTTCCATAGACTTGCGATCAATCAACAACACGCAACTATCCAGTCATTCGCCTTTTCTGATTCTTAAAGCTCAACTGACCGACCGAGCCGTTCCGATCGCTATCCAGCAAACACCGTATTCGCAATGCATATCCGCTCGCTCGCCTCTCTGGCCTTTGCCGCCTTCGCCGCCCAGGCATTCGCGCAACAGACCAAGGTCTTCAAGCGCAGCATCACCACAGGAAGGGATTTGGGTTTCATGCGCCGCGCCGATGGTGGCTACCAGCCGGCGGATGAAGTCTGCAACAAGGGCGGTAACACCTGCGCCGAGGCCTGCGGTGGTGGCTACCAGCAGTGCAAGTCCACGGATCAGGCCGTCCACTGCTACAACCCGGCCGCCGGCGAGACTTGCTGCTCTACCACAACCGGAAGTGAGTCGCTCTCGCATGCATGTTATTGCCTCTCGTGATTGCTAACGTTATCGCCTAGACTCCTGTCTGTCGTCTTTTTACTGCACGCACGACACCAAGACCGACACCTTCTGCTGCCCTAACGGCATGAACCTCGGCGACTGCGCGACCAAGCACGGTGTCGCCGGCGCTCTTACCTCCGACGTCCCTGTCCCCACCACCACCTCCGTTCCGTCCACCAGCAAGAGCAGCACCGTGCCTCCGACCACCAGCTCGCCGCCGCCGTCCACAACCTCGTCCGTTGTTGTCGTCACCACCACCACCACCTCCTCCTCCTCCTCCTCCTCCTCCTCCTTCACCACCTCGTCCGAGGTCCCCAGCAGCACCGTCATCACCACCAGCTTTGCCCCCAGCGCCGGCACCAGCACCGCCCTCTCGGCGAGCAACGGTACTACCCTGGCCACGGCGTCTACTCGTTCCAGCGCAAGAGGCACCCTCTTCCCCTCGGCGGCCGCCACAACCACGGCAGCCTCCGGGGAGAACGCCGGAAGCAGCAACGGGCCGGCCGGCATGGCCGTCATCCTCGGCGCTGCTTTCGTCGCTGCCCTTTTCTGATAGTTCACGACTGACCTACCTGGAAGCGCTGGACGGCCATTGACACTAATCTCACATCTGCCAGTGGCTGGCCAGTGTACCATGCGTCACGAGCGTAACGAAACAAAGCAGCGAGCGACGTTGGAAACGGAGGATTCCCGTGCTCTGTTGGGATGTTAATGTTGGCCGGACTTATTTTTTTTTGAGAAGCTTATGATTCCCCTGATCACTTGAATGTATGGAGCGGCTTAATGACACCATTTTTTGTTTTCTGCAATGGTGTTTCTGGAAACGAAGATGCGCGAGGAGATACGAAGACAAAAGATGGAGGGCTTGGAGACACTTGCTTTCGAAACAGCGCTATATCCCTGTTGTAAACATATTTTTTTGTTGTTTACCTACTGTATTTACGATCTTTACCCCCTTTGTTGGGCGAGACTGCGAGAACTATCACTCCCAGCTTCGAGCCCACGATTACTATAAACCCTAATATCCTTCTGGGAAACAATAACATCACGACATTGCACGCGCTTTACTTGCCGATACGATCCGTTCATGAATGTGCTTGCTGGGCCACAAATCCTCTGCCGGCTCACGCCTAGCTGCGCCAGTCGAGCCGGAAAAAGGCCCGATGTCGGTAATCAAGTCGGGCGTTGGCGCCGAGGTGGAAAGTGAATGAGGCGCGCGCCCGCGAAAGTCCGGGGCGGAGTGGGGGAGGCGCGGGACGGCGGCCGGATACGACCTAGGAAAACGCCGATTGCGGGGCCGAGTAAACAACCCCCCCCGCGGTCGAGGTGACGAGGGTTGTCTCTGCCCTACGCCCGGCTTTTGCATTTGGTACCTTGCGCTACGGGTTCGTCCCACATGCAACAACATTCCACATTTATGACATTGGTGGCTTCGTCGATCGATGAGTCTTTGTCTTTGCCTCTGCCGTTTGTCATTGACGCCTCGATCCGGACGCGGAACGCATGCGGCCGACACACGAGGGAGCGGGTGCCGGAGTCTGAGCATATCGCGATTGATAGACTTGTCAAAGGAGCTTTGAAAAGGACAGTACTATAATACAAACAAGAAAGATGGTGAATATGTGGGCCTGCTAACCAGAAAACTAATCAACACGCGGCCGGGTATCATAGGTAATGCTCTCTACAATGCCAATCCCAACCTCTAAAACAAGGTGCCTGCCTTTGCCTTCTTTTCTCCCCTTTTACAGCCCCTCGTTCCAAGGCCGCCAGAACTGGTTTCTAAACGTCGGCATGCACTTGACCATCTCTGGTGGCTGCGTCTGCCAGTTGATCTTGGGCGGCGCCCCCGAGTTCTCTATCACCGTCCACGACGAGGCGAACCCCCTCTCCTCCTTGATCTGCCTTCCATCCTTGACATTATACGCCAGGCTGACGCTCGGCACGACGGCGATCTTGCCGTGACCGAGATTCCACAGGTCTTTGCACAGCAGCGTCGGTTCGCCCGTGTGGCATTCGCCCGGGTACGACCTCCTGAAGTCGAGCTTCTTGTTGAGGAAGGGCTCGCCGGTCATCGCAACGCCTCCGTTCCAACAAGAAAACACTTGCAGCGGCTTTCGACTGAGATAGCGGTCTTGGGAGTACGGATGGTTCCAGAACATGTTAGCGACGTCGCTCCACTGTTCCCCCTTTGGCGTCCTGTCAGGAATGGGGAGGAACGTGTCGCCGTTGATGGCTCGGGAAATCCACGAGTCGTAGAACGAGGGCTCTCCGTTGTGCGGGGCGAATCTGAGGAAGTGATAGTCCATCGCGCACGTCATATCCGCTCCTTGAATCTGCTTCTGGTACGCCAGCTCGAGTATGTCCTCGGTGCATGCGGCAACGTCATTCAGAAAGACAATCGTCGCCTTCGGGTCGTAGGTATGGGCCTCCGCCATCATCGGCTCCAGTGCCAGGTTTCGGAGCTTCGCGAGTTTGCCGATGCGATCGCCGCTGTGGGAGTCAATGTTGCTCGTCTGTAGGTAATACGCGATGCCCATCTTGTCCATATGCGCTTGGAGGCGGTAGAGGGTCTCGTAGGTGCCGTCGGTCGAGATACCCTCGACGATAGAAAGGGCGCAGTTCTCGGGTCCGATGACGTTCATGGCTTCCAGGACGGCGCCGATGAGCTGGGGCAGAAGCTCTCTGACTTGTCGCAAGTCGAGAGCAAAGAAGTAGTGCCGCTTGTCCATGTTCTCGGTCGGGCGTAGGACTCCGTAACGAGTGACGTTGGGCGAAGGGCAGTTGACAATGGGGAAGCCGCCGTTCTTGGGATCCAGGATGGCTTGCACATACTGGCTTGCTTCGCCGGTCTTGTCTGGACGGCCTTCGTAGAGTGTTGGCTGGACCCAGGCGGGCGCGGAATCGTTCATCCAGCTGCCGCCATATTCTGCAACCAAATCAGCACATGGCGATGCTACGGAAGGGTCGATTCTACTTACGTTCTGAAGTCCAGGGCACTACGAAGTACTGAACCAAGGGCTGGTGGAAAAGGAGGAAGAAGCCGGTAATTAGAATGAAGACGACGATGGCGATGAAGGGCGTGCGAAGCCGTCTCGGATTATGGAAGTTGGCGATCATGATGTATGTACAGGACGCTCCGCGAAACTCTGTATACACCGAGTTGAAGTCGAAGGAAAGGACAAAGAACGGAAGCAGCGAGTTTCTCTTAATGCCCAGGTAAGGGAGCTTGGCGGCTTAGAAAGAGCTGCCAAGCGGAGGTGCAAACGCAAACCAAAGACGTCGATCCCAAGTATGCGGATTGCCAGCTCTCGTGCAACGGAAGGAAAGATGCCAAGACGACCAACAAGCAAAGAAACAACAGAGTTTGCCGTGGGAGGGGGGGATTACAAGCTCATATCAGCTCCCAACAGGGCGGAGCACTGATGAAAAGCTATGGTAGGGCGAGTCCAAACAAGACCTTGTGGCTCGTGGTCTGTTTCTGGATTCGGTCGGAACTCTCGGCGACCCTGCAGAGAAGAGGAAAAGGTTATGGCATGAGATAAAACAAGAATGGATGGGCGTAGATTATAGTTCCGCGAGGCGACGTTGAACGCAGGCAAATCAGCTCGCAGGTAGCCGAGAACGGCATTTGTAGATGCGAGAAATGGCGTTCCCGCCGACTACACGTAAGGGATTGTTTGGGAGACGGGACGGAGCCCAAGCGATGCGAGGCGCAGCGGTCCAAGGGCAGGAGGAAACCAGACTGACTGGGAAGTAGATAGGTAGGCAAGTAGGTGAGGTAAAGGAGCCAAAAGGAAAAAGGAGTACTGTGCGATGGTAGCTTCAGAAGGAACCGGGTAGAAGTTAACTCAGCTCGTCCTGCTGGGTTGCACCTGCTTTAGTTATGTTCGAAACGCACAGTTCCCGCTCCCCATCAGCCCGACCAAGTCCCCATTTCTGGTATGTGTCAAGAACCTGGCGAAATGCGCCTCAACACGCACGCGTACTAGGGACCGGGACAAGGTGACTGGGCTGGCCCTACCCGGATGCACATCGCACTCTACGACCCCCCCAAAGCATCTCCACGAACAGAGTAGGGAACGGGCCCAGTTCCGGCGTCAGCATTTTTTGATAACGGGCCATCGGTGCCCACATGGCATACTTCTACCCACTTCCTACCTCCTCCCATCCTCCATCTGCGCTCCGGTCTGTTCTGCCCTGGGCCGGAGAGACATGTGGGAGAGGAATGCAGTCCGTGAGGGCGGATGAGCACACACGGTTCCTCGAGTTCCACGTCCCGTCGCGGCATGTTTCAGCTTTCTGGCTTTCTGGCTCAGGCGACAGCATTCCCGGAGAAACGTCTAATTTACGGGCTGCGTTCGATACCAATCATTTCTGCACACGTTCTAAAGAGATCTCAGGGGACCTTAGATCCTACATAGCAGTACAACTGTGGAAGACTACGACGCTAGTCCATTGTGGCTAGCCTAGCCTAGTTGCCGCCTCTCCCAGCCATGCCCCTGAGGTGGTTCGCACCGGCGTCGAGGATACGACTCTCTTGACAATTCTGCAAACAGGCGCCGGCGACATCTCAGACACGCTGTGCGTACAAACTCAACTCCGTCGAAGATCGGACCACCAGAAGGGCGGCCGGTCCAGTCAAACACAAATGTTTCCACTCGTCTGTGCCTATTTCGCATGGGCCAAACCTGGAGTCTTTTTCTGCCAATGCACGTTCCCTTTCCGCCTTCATCTTAGTCCAGATCCGAGGTTGCTAGGACTTGAGGAAACACACTCACTCCAATGCCGATCTTCCCGACTATTCCTTGCAGTCCAAATGCGGCATTCAAGTCTGCAAATAGGTCCAGGCTTCCTTTGACCAATAACTCCCCAAGCCCTTCAATGCAGTAGTCGCCGCTGCATTGCCCTAGCGGCAGTGGTGTGTTCCCTGTCCTTCCTCCGAGATCTTCCCTCAATGCTACCCAACCCATGTCCTCCTGCCTTTACAACAATATCCAGGCTGCATTGGCCAGCCACAGACGCGACGACGATCGGCTCCCATCCTGGCTCTTGCGATGAACCTGCAGTCATTTCAAGGTTCCTCCGGCATTGTTCATGTCTCGCCCGGCTTTGCTTGCCACAGCTTGCAAATCCAACCAAGGGCGGGCGCCTCGATCTGTCTCCATTGGATGGCAACCCAAGGCTCCTCGCTCAATTACATAGCATTGGTCTTCGGGCCATGTTGACGTCTGACGTCTCCTAACTCGCGGCAGCCACGCCGACCCGAACACGGCCCCGCGCAGCGGCAGTCAATTAATCGATACGCCCGAAGCTAGTGTCTTCCCGTGTTGTATATGCCAAGCCAATAAAGAAACCTTTCTCTTGACTTTCGTATCGTGGTCTTCGACACACCGCCGCCTTGATCGTGCACTTTTTGTGTGACGCATTTGTTTTTCCAGCCCCGCTCTGACGGTTTGTCGAAATCGTCGAGTCTCCAGCCTTACAGAGCTGTCGTCAAAAGTGCAAACAATCCATGCGGATCATGATTGCAACGGAGACAAAATTGGAGCCGACGCGTGGATTCCGGAACCCCCACATCGAAGCCGAACCGCTTACGTGTGCTAGTAGACGACTACTCTATCGGACCTGACTCGCCAATCCAATCGGGTGAATTTGACATTCTTCTGTCTAGGGTGCGAGACCCATGATTGTCCGATGCTTCAACCTAGCGGAACTCAATCACGATTCGGCCGCAAGACACATCGGCACACTGGAAGATGAAATGAATGGCCTTGATCGATCTTGGCCGTCTCTACATGTTGAGCAGCTTGGTCACTCTCTTCGCAACGCCCTCCTCAAACTCGGTCACACCGCCCTCCAAGCGCGTTAGTATCCCCGCCCTCAGCTTGTACACAAGCCGTCGCCTAGGCACCACTTCTTCTTCTTCCCTCTCTTCTTCACTGTCAGAGTCCTCAACCACACCTTCAACAGCACCGCGCATGAACCATCGGTCGTGACTGACGAGGATCACTGCCCCTTGCCAGTCTCTGAGAGATTCCCGCATGGCCGTTACGGTCTCGTAGTCGAGATGAGTGGTCACTTCATCAAGAATGAGGCAGTGTGGTCTACGCCACAGGAGGCGCGCAAGCTCGCATCGCACGAGCTGGCCGCCAGACAACTTCCCGAGGGGTACGTCAGAGGCAATACGGCCAGGCAGACCGAGACTGCCCAGGACGCCGCGAAGCTGGCCTTCATCCAGCTCCCCGGCAACTTCTTCGGTGAGCAGAGACAAGGCCGTCACGGACAAATCAGCCCGGCCTTTTTCTTGCAGAGCTTCGACGGCATGCTGGGAGTAGTATCCCAGCTTCAGCCGGGGATGAGTTGTCACCGTACCTGATGTGGGCTTCGTCTCGTCAACAAGAAGCTTTACAAGAGTCGACTTGCCCGCGCCGTTCAAACCAAGGATACCAATGCGGTCGCCCATGTGAATGGATAGGCTGTTGTTTTGCAACACAGTCGGTGCCGCCGTCTTTGCCCCGGTCTTGACAGGGTAGCGAAATGTCACGTTCTCTACCGATATGAGAGGCCCGGGAAATCGCAGGTCTGGTGGTTCCGGCAGGACGAAGCTCACCGGTCGCTCATCCTGAGGAATTTCGATCTCGTCCCTGGAAGTCAAGTGATAGCCGACGACATCGCGGTTCAACTTGAATCGACCGCCCTTGACGCTGACTTGAAGACCCCACCGATCGTCGAGCTTCTTTTGGCGGGATTTGGCTTGTCGAAGCTTGTTCTGGTCATCGTTTGCTTTTCCTGCCTTCATGTTGTTGGCAATGCTCTGCTGGATATGCGCCTTCTGCTTGTCCTGAGCGTCCTTCATCTTGGTCAACCAGAGTTTGCGCTCCGATTGCGATGCCTCGTAAGTTGGCACATCGCCGTGGAAGTAAGTCAGCCCTTTGTCCTTGAGGATGAGAAGGTCAGTGCAAAGAGTGATGAAGTCTCTGTCGTGGGACACGAGGATCAGCGTCGGAGCGTCATCTACATCTTGGAGGGATTCAAGATGGCGCTGGAGCCACATGATTCCCAACAGATCGAGGAAGTTGGTAGGCTCGTCCAGAATGAGAATGTCGGTCTCTTGGAGCAACGATATGGACAGCGCAGTCCGCATCCTCCAGCCACCAGAGAGACTTGAAACCGGCTTCGACATGTAGGCCTCGGAGAACCCCAGGCCAGCCAAGATGCGCTTGGCTTTGGACTCGACCTCAGCCACCTTGGAAGGCTCGACCTGCAGTTGAAGATCTGCTAGCATGTCCAGTGCCTCCTGCGTTTCGTTCTTGAGGGCCTCGTCCGAAACCTCATCCTGCGGTTCCTCCAAACTGACTTTGGATCAGTAAGCTTTGCGTCGGATTGGTAGAAAAGACCTACAGTCTCTGTGACTCTGCAACTGTCTTTTCGAAGGCTTTGAGAGCCTTTCTTGCCGCCAGACCTCGGTCTCCGCTGCGCAATCTCGCATTCTTGTCCTCTCGGAAGAGACGCTTCTGGTTTCTATCATGGCGAAGAGCGCGAATTGCGCGCACGGGGCCGTACAGGTCTGTGCTGTTAATGCCATCGGACAGAGCTAAGAACAGTCAGTCGTGGTCGGCCAGGAATGAACATGGGATTGCACCTCTGATTTCTTGCTCGACGTCCGACTTAGCAGTCGCTTTCTCAACTACATGCTCCAGAACGCTGTGACCCTGACCAAACTCGCCTGCCTCGGCTAAGCGATCATTGGGGCGCAGGTCCAAGTTGGCATCGGTGACATTGGTCTGCTGAAGAAGAGATATCCGAGTTTCCTCGGGTATGCCTGGAATCAACTTCTCGGCGACGGCCTTGAGAAGTGCTTGACTCAAGTCAACATACTGACAAGGGCCAAGGAAGCTTTTGATCTTACTCGATTTTCCAGAGCCATTTCTTCCGATGAGCGCATACCGCTGGCCGGCCTTCAGGCGCAGCTTGGCGTCGACAAGGATTTCGGTCCCGTCGCTTCGGGCTTTGGCCTTGCCCTTTGCGCTGGACTTCCCGGCCGAGGTAACAGTAATGTCGAGGCCATCAATGTCCAACTACGTGAGAGTTTTTTCAGCTGTCTGCGATGTTAAGGCGGATTATGCAAGTTGGGCGTATACCTCGCGATGGTCTGCGGTCTGGATATTGAAACGCGTCTGCTTGCTGGTGCAGAGGATCGTGGCCACGGATTCGGAAGCTATTGACGTCATCGCTGCAAACGGTCGGTCACGGGCGATAAGATTGTAGTCGTTGAATCGATCAAGGACAGAAGATGTTGAAACTGAGAGAGGAAGTTGAAATCGAGTTCAAATTGGTGGTGTATAAATAATGCTTGCCTCAGGCTTGTGATACTACCATTCCACGAGGACATCTCTACATATTAAATGGCTCTTGAGGCTGGGCCGCCATCTTCATCTTTTTCCCTTCAGGGACCAAGAGACAAAGTTATTTGGCGCCCAGCTTTGGTGGCGTTGCACCTTCTTGCTACAACATACTTGCTGCACGGTACGTACTCATTTCCCTCTCCAAATAGGGAGATTGGGGTGCAAATGGAACCGGCTGCAGCCCTGACCTCCGCAGAAAGTGACTCACGCCGAACACGGGACGGAGAGCCAAGGCGCCTTCAAGATACGCCGGTCGGGTACGGAACCCACTCATTAACAGCCTTCCCGAGGCCCAGTCCACCCGGCAATCCCCTCACCCCCCCGTCTCGACGGCGTCGCAACGGCCGGAATGACTCAACCTCCCTGGCCGCTGGCCGCTCGCCTTGGTCATCCAGACCAAGCCGCGAGTCGTGCTGGCTCAAGACGGACGGTACAAACGAATCTGTTCTCTCCAGGTCGTTCGTTCCCCCCCTCACAGCAACGGAAGTGACTCCAGGAACGCCCTTGTTTCCCTCGCGTACCGTGACTGCGCATCCGCAATTTCGTGCATCGCCAGCTCCTTCTTGGCCCACCTCCTCGCCGCGCCAAACTTCCCGGACCGCGACGCCGCGTACGCAGCGTACTTGTACGCCTTGCCGAGGTAGTCCACCAGCTCGACCTCCTCGACGAGCCTCACCAGCTTCTCCGCGTCCGGCAGCACGTCCCGTCCGAAATCATCGCTCCCGAGCTCTGTCTCGATCACGCCCATCAGCCGCTTCATCTCCACCCTCTGCTTGTCGTCGTCCCGCGCCGTGCACGCCGCGCAGTCGCACGTGAACCCCCACTGCGCGAGCCGAGCCCGTCTTTCGTCCGTCGTCTGCACCAACGGCGCGTAGGTGATTGTCACCTCCTCGCCGGCGTTGATGTCTCGCGCCGCGTAGATTACCCTCCTCGCGGCCCCTTCGCTGCCGCTGCCGCCGACGGACGCCGTCCCGGCGTTGGGCCGGCACGAGTGATTCAGCTTCGCGATGCGCGGGAAGATCCCCACGGTGCCGCCGGCCATGGTGAACCCGTTGGTGCGGAAAATGAGCGCCTCTCGGCTCCACGCGGCCTCGTCCTCGTCGTCCAGGTCGCGGTGCTCCGGGCACGAGAGGAACGCGGCGCGCGCCGTGGTGTTGAGCGCGGCGAAGGCCTCATCGACGGCCGCGGCGATGGCGGCGAAGGCGAAGCCCTGGCCGCGGACGAGGCGGCCCGGGTCGATTGTGAAGAGCGGGCTCTCGTCGATGATGCGGGTGCCCGCGGGGATCTTTTGCAGGGCGAAGACGCCGAGGCCTTTTCCGGGCGAGGTGCGGACTTCCCAGAGACCGTCGTCCGATCTTAGATCTGTGATGAAGTGTGAGCTTTGATGGCCGATGAGCAGCGAATGATGACATGATTCACTGCGTGGGTGAAGTTCGTACTAGTTCCGTAGCGTATGCGGGCTTCCTCCGAGTCGCCCAGGCCGTCCGGTATACTTCCATCCGCGGGAGGAAAGCCTTCCCCGGTGGCTCCGACGTAGGTTTTGTTGTTCTCCGTGGACAACGGACCCAAGGCGCAGATACGTTCGCGAAGCTGTGCGTCAACGTCCCTCGTCAACTCGACGTCGAGGACGCTCTCGCCGCCGTCGCAGGCGAAGGCGACGGCGAGGCACGTCCATACGAGGACACCGGATGATCGCATGGCCAGTGTATTTCAATAATGGTGATACTCCAGAGCTCACCGTACTTCAGATGAAATCTGGATTCCAGTCGCCCGGCGATGTGTGTAGCGAATGTATTTCCACGGGGAAAATTAGTGTTGAAGCGTTTTGGGAAAAGAGACGACGGCATAGCCACCCACCCACCACGGGCTTTTCGTGCCGTGCTGTGCATTTTGACATTGGCAGAATGCCTGGTTCGGGATGGGGGCTAACTGGTTGGTCCCAGGAGACGCAGAGCTCGAAACGGATCTGCTGTCACAGGATCGTGTCAACGCGACCGTGGCGTTCCAGGGGTGAAAGAGGCATGATGAAACATGTCACCTTTTTCGCCATTCTCGTCCTGGGGTTTGTTGCATTTTCAGTTGCCCAGCACAGCAACACAAAGACGGGAGAAGCTTCGTAAACTATTTTGATGATACTGAATACTAAATTGACACCGTCGGTTCGTCGATTGCTGCATTTGGGGGCATCAAAAATAGCGTTGTTGATCAATATCCCTCCCTCGTTGCTCTTCACGGCTAGGAAAGATCGTCCAAGTCATGAACAGGGGTGTCGTGTTTCGGGACTCGCTGGCCTGCATCCCTCCTTTGGGCCTTTTTCTTGCGCCGACAGACCTTCCTACACGCTTGTCCATCTGCATATCTGTACATCTGTGTATGATTATGGTGTAATTACTAACGTGTCGTCGGGCTGAGTCTGGTGTCGGTTACTGATGGAGGAAAAAAGCAGTATGAATGCCTTGGGGGGCAACAAGTAACCCATATGCCGCCGGTGTCCATCTACAGACAAGTCGGAAGACAAGAATGGAACAATATCATTCCTCCTCTTCTTCCCGCTGAGTTGAAATGCCTTGTGCAATATGATGCCATACAAAAGGCAACGAGGGTCTTTTTCGGCACCAGTGAGCCCCGTTTTTCCATACTGGGGCCGGCCTGCTCCGCATCGGGTCCGAATCCGCATTCCACTTGCCCCAGCAAGTAACGCCTCTCTCCACGCCCTATAAGAGGCTTCGATCTTCTGTTCTTTTCCCTATCCAACCATTATTTTCTTCTCAGTCGCCTGCCTTCAACCTTTTCTGGCGTTCGTTATCCCTTCCGTGCATCCTTCAGCGCGCACTGCTGCTTTCTCTACTACCAGGACGTCGACCATGCCTCCGAGCATCAAGACACGGTTACAAGAGCCTCTCTTCACAGGGGTTGGAGGGCTTGAAGGCAATACTGGCGAAGGGTTTACCGGAGATGATAATGGTGATGCAGGCGCTAAATTTGCTGTTGTCGCCGTCGGCTTTGTGCCACCGCTCGCGATTACGTGAGCCAGTGATTGCATTATCCATCCATGGTTTTGATGCGAGTGTCGAGACGATCCGATACCTGGATCTTTTGATACAGGTAGACGTGCGGTAGCGGTGGCTCGACCGAGGAGGATGGCGATTGCTATCGGGAAGCTGTAAATCATTGTTCTTTTCAGTGTCCCAAAAATCTCAATGTGGGTTACTGAGATATTGTAAACATAAGATGTCGTTTCGACATGCTGGTGTGGTAAAAATACGCTTCGAAAGAAGTTGCTGGTGAGATTAGAACGTCAAAGACATCACTTCTAGAGATAGTATTGATACCACTCACAGTTTGGAACATCAGGATCCGAAATGACGAATTGAATGTTCCATGTTCAGCTTCAACGAACGAGCCCTTTCAAAGGCCCGAGGTCAGTATTGACGGGTTATAGTAAGAACAAGTCTCAACTTGGCAATGACCAGTCAACGATCAGACGCATTTAGCAAAGAGCCAAAGTCAGAAGGTGGAAGATACCCAATGTCGTTACATTTACCCATTGCGCAGTATAAAGCATTATTCCAAACCCTCACATCGCGTACTTCAAACAACTGGTGACGGGAGAATGTTGCGACAATTCAAAGCTGTCCTTCGCTCAAAGCTTACTTGGTTGCCAAGTACCCCAATGCGACGATCTAGAGTGGTTTGTCTAGCAGCATGTACATTAGCTGTTGGTTTTTCGAAGGTTCACCAAAAGAGACAAGGCTGCATCAGAATAACAAAAACAACTCGAATTTGGACCGGACCATTATTCCAAGGTCTGTGATGTATTGACGTATAATTCAAGGCCATAAGTTTCATTGCTCAGCATACATTTTTGTGGCCTTGAAACCGCCACAACCATTAGTTGTCATGATGCAAAAGTAGATTGGAGTTTCCATGACCCAGAAAGCACTGGCGTTAACAACGGCAAATGGTACTAAGAGAGTTAGTTTGGCGGTATCCCGGTATATGGGGTGAGGGGTTTCTCATTCTAATGTGGGATGTGGTGTCACTCTCCGTTGCAGACGAAGAGCCGGATCACCCAGCCCATTAAGATGTACATGTCGACGGAACCCAACAGCATACTTTTCTCGATTGAAGCACACAGCTTATGGAGATGCTTGTGACCAACGGTGGCGATGACACGGCGACGGGGGACTGATCGAGGTGGGAAAGTTTGGCTTCTTCATGGACGGATAATAATGTTCGTTTGGGAAAAGCCAGAATAGCTCTTCATGCTGTTCGTGCCCTCTGCTTTAAACGCTTATAGGTATGAAAAAGAAGTCCCTTGATGATGAAAACGATCATTTGTTTCCATGTAAGAAACTGAGTGAAAGTTTTTTTTTTTTTTTTTTTGAATTTGACATGTCTATAGTGGACGGCGAGGAAGTTCATACCTTTGGATTCCATAGTACCTCCTCTCATGCATTATCAAATACTTCGCATATGCTTCTGCAAATACGCAAAGAACGCTCTGTGACGATAACAATGATTTACTCATTTTTCAACGCTTTGAGCAGGCTTGTATCAAGCCAATGAGATGACGGATTGAAGGGGCAAGACGGGAGAGATACGTTACGACCCAAACCTGCGAGGTTGTCCTCAACGTGTCAATTGACGCCTAATGATTGTATTTGTGAAATCCATTGAGAAGAGATTTAACCTTTATAATAATAAGCGTCGGGGGTAGTCAATGATGGCTTCTCTTACGGCTCCCAATGGGGACAGCTCAACTTACTAGATGAAGACAAAGGCACTTGGAAGCAAGAGATTTGGTCCATAGTGAGTGTCGACAGTCCTTCGCCATCGACAAGCAGACTGGTTTCCACATGTGAATTCGCTGTTCGATCTCTGATCAGGCGCTGGTGTGGACCCATCTGGTGTGTTTATCAAACAGCAACACTTGAGCACAGATAGAATGGCCAACCCGATGTTGTCTTTCAATTCGAATTGACTTGTACCGCGGTCAAATAACGACGAACATGCGATGAATGTAAGCATATAGCCATGGAAAGAGCAGTTGGAGAAGGCCTGTGAAGACTTGGCATCAAAGCAACAATATCAAATATTTCAAGATCACATTTGAGCTTCCAAGGCAAGAGACATGTGCATGGACTTCATTCAGCCATATCAGAACATGATCGAATCAGATAGCGTAGTCTCTGGTGTTCTGTAAGAGGCATACGGCAGAATTTCCATGTCCCGAGGAAGACCCCCTAGCCTCAACTCTTCATGACGAACAGGCTAGGCCAATTCATGACAAAACAGCCAGATGAACTCAAAGGGACAGAGGTCTGTCCCATTGTCTTAATTTGTCGCTAGATGACCACGCGCCCCCTGGAGATCCCAAGAGCAGTAATTGTTTACTGGTCAGACGGGATTAACGAGAGTAAACACAGGCAAGATGGTGATCAGCGATGTTAATTCCTGCAGGTTGTATGGGAGCAGGGGGGTCGCCTTCAAGGCGAAAAGCGGACTCCAAAGCATCTTGCATAACGGTACTTGACCCTAAGATCAGCCTCACCGGTACACGTTCTTGCTGGCTGGTCCGTATCTAAGTGACTTCCGCGCCGTGACTGGAAGCCACGTCGTTGCTCCCGAGTTCCGGGTCTCCGGGCTTGTAGGACATAACAGTTTAATAAGGCCTTGGCCCTTACACACCGGCAACATGAACCAGCCATCCACCGACAAGCTATTAACAAAACGGCAGTAGGACGTTAGGTAGGTACTGCCACCCTAGAATTACTCAAATAGCTCTAAATACGGTATCCTGAGTAGACTTCTTGTCCCTTGGATGTGCAGTTAATATTCCGCTTGATGCCGCATGCAGGCCGATTCCGAAACAAACGCCACATTAAACGTCTTTGACAAAATCCATTTCACCTGCACATCCCTTCGGAAGCACAGGTCTAGATCTTCGGTGCTTCGCAGGTCCTCCAAGTGGGTATCCCAAGCACAACAGACTCATCCCGGAAGGCTCAAAATTACGACAAACCTCTGCATAACCAAAAGCAGCAGACAGCAGCGGGCCATACAAGGAGCTCGAATTCTGCTTACAGCGGGATGACGTCCTACAAGAATGATCCCCGCCGCACAATTTATATCTCCAACCATTGGATCGTCGGTTACCCAATCCGGAGGTCGGCATTACCAACAATTTACTGACCCGCCGCAAGACGGGGCTCCGTCAACGGTGGACGGCCCCACATGTACCAGCCACCATGTCAGTGATGGACAAAATCCAGCCACGAAGGCCCCGATATATCGGCAAAAAGCCCGTATCTTGTTGGTGAAGTCCCGGCTCGGTTACAGACAGCCACGTAAAGGCAGTGCTTTTGCTACCAAGCATTGAAGCTCCGTCAACCGTAAGAAAAGGCGCGGCGAGGTACACATTGAGCATGAAGCCCTGCACAGCTGGAATGCGGGGCAATGGCACAGACTAGTCGTCACGTAAATAGAGTCACCGCAGACGTCATGTGTCGAGCGGTGTGCGAAAGGTTGAGGTCTGGTGATTCGAGGATCGAGGCTTCGTGGCGACAGAAGCCTGGCGGAGCCGCGCGGTGGAGTGCAACAGCACCGGGGACGACATGCAACTGCCCGGTGTGTCGACTTGGACACACCGGGAGCGGTCAGGGTACGATGAATCTGCAGTAAGCGGTTGGGATTGATCGAGATCACGATTGCAGTCTCAGTGTACTTTGAGGCTGCCTTGCGTGGTTGGGCATGTTCCACTGGGACGGTGGTTGAGAAGCCATTGACCAGTCACCGCCGGATAGGATTGGTGAGTAAGCCGGCAAACCTTGGACTCTTGTTGGCCGGCCGAGTTTCTGTAGGGCGAAGAAGAAAAAGAAACGCGCGGAAAAGCGGGCAGGGTTCATGGTTCGATGTGTCGGCATTGAGATGGCAGATTTGAACAACAGATTAGATACCCGCTCCAAGCGCATGCGGTCGGGTATGTTGATTTTGGATGGTAACGCCCTGGAAGTTCAAAAGACAGCGCGAGGGGAACCGGGGCAGGGTGGCGAGCCTGGGATGTCAAACAAGCGCAGGATTTGAGGTATTACTGGCAGAGGCCGAAAATTGATACGTTAGCCCTCCAGCCTCATCAGCAGCCAAGCAGTTGGGTTGAGGGAAAACTCAGCGCAGGGAAATAGGGTTCATGCGTGCAGCGACTTGCATCGTCATGCGCAGTGGGGACGGATCGTGTCAAGGTGCACATGTCGTGGCTGGCGGCAGACGTGTGACATACCACAGTATCCCCCTCGCGTTTGCATCCGTTTCTCTAGGTTGCAGTGGGATTGCAAGACGCGCTGGCGCTGGTCTGGCCCCGGGATCCCACACTTGGAGGAGCAATGACGGACACCAGGAAGACGGTCGGGTGCGAGGAATTCATTAGGCACCGAGGCCGTCCATTGTCGGTCGTCGGTGGCCGGCCTTCTGATAGCTAAGATAGCGACGAGAGCAGGCAAGTTGACAAGACACCACCAAATGTCGTTCCCGGGGTGGGTTATCGGGTTGCGGCGAGAGTGCGGCGAAGGATGGATGTCAGAGGCGTGTCTGCGAACACACCCCAATTCTGATGTTTCCCGAAGCAGAGAAGTGGAGACTGCCTTCCCCTCGACCGTGGAAGAAGCAGAAGAAGGAAGCCGCAGAACTGCAAGTCGATGCCTGCCGTGCCTGCCGTGCCTGCCTGCACTGAGGCAACACGAGCAGCAGGAAGGAGCTTGGCACGGCCCTTCCTGTTTGATCTGCGCATCCATTGGAATGCAAGATGCGGACCGGCACGCACGAGAATACAACAGGGCATATCTAATCAGATCTCGGCCGCCTTTCTTTGGCCTTTGATCTCGTCTTCGGGAAGCGTTGCACTTTCTCCTCTGGGCTCAAACGGGAGGCGCCTCGGCCTTCCACTCCACTGCCCAGGCCAAAAACCCTACAGTACAGAGTACGCAACTGCCGCTGGTGACGCCGGCGCAGTCCACCTCCCTCCCTTGACTCCCGGGTCGCGCACGGCCGTTGCGGGTTCCATCAACTGACAGGGCTGCTCGGGACGACTGTGTGGAAACGGCTTAGCCAGATGCTCGATGTCTAATGGCAGAGAGAGAAAGAGAGAGAGAGAGAGAGAGAGAGAGAGAGAGAGAGAGAGAGAGAGAGAGAGAGAGAGAGAGTGTGTGTGTGTGCCCGCG
>LFIW01001926.1:0-19984 GCA_001625285.1 Colletotrichum incanum
CCCCAAACCCCCCGCCCCCCGGCCTCCTTTCTTCTGCCTCGGGGAAGCAGACACACCCCGACAGAGTTCAAGGAGACAGATGTGCAGCCCTAGGGGAGATAGGGAATACCACGACAAACGTAGATGCCAAGCTTACCTGTGATGTACCCAGCGTTCTTCTCGATTGTGGAGACGTACTCCTTTGCCGACTTGATTGTGTCCCTGACCAATGCTGCCGCAACGTCAATCACGCCCTGAGCTACGGTGCGCCGCTCAATGTCATAGCTCCTGACCAGCTTGTCGGTCGCATCCGAGCTGAGCTTGTCGTTTGTAAGGATGCTTGCCAGCCTCCAAGACAGGGCAAAAGAGTCGGCGATGCCGGTGTTGAGGCCCTGGCCTCCATTGACAGAGTGAACGTGTGCTGCATCCCCCGCCAAGAGGATGCGGCCGCCGCCATTTTGGGAAACAAAGGTCCCTGCAATGCGCTCCTTCACTATGCGCGACGTCAGAAAACTAGATTAAAACATACGCTGCCCGGGCGTTTCGTGGCTTTCTGTCGCGCTTACCGTCGAAAGTGCTGAACCACTCCGTCTTCTTGAAGTCCACCCGATGGGGGGCCATGTGCTCACGGATCGAGTTCTCCGCCTTCCCTTGCGTGATCTCGCCGTCGAGCAGGACGTAGAATCTTGCCATGCCGCGCTCTCGGGGGATCCACGAGATCCGACTCTGGCCGTTGAGCTGGAAAGTGATGATTTCTGAACACACGGGGAAGGTGGTGTCGATGAAGGTGTCCAGCACAGCCCAGATCATCTCGGGCTTGGTGCCAGTGAAAGTGATGCCAAGCGTGTTACGGACGGTGGAGCGCGCGCCGTCGGCTCCCACCGCGTACTTGCTGCGGATGATGCGATCCTTGTTCGTCGTCGTGACCACCCCGTCTTGGTCTTCTGAGATGGATGAGACGGTTTCGCCATAGCTGATGGAGCTCTTGAGTCTTTCCGCCAGGACCTTCTCGACGACCGGCTGCCCGATCATCAAGAAGTTCTTTCGGAAGCAGTGCTCGAGGCTGGTCCACCAGTGGCTCTGTCGCGACTTGAAGTCACCGTCCGCAAAGGTGGAACTTGCTGAGAAGGTTGTCAGGGCTCATCCTACCAAGTGATGGCGCAACACACTTACTGTTGCAGGTGATGCCCTGGGGAATCAGGTCGTCAAGGATGCCAACGACCTCGAGGTACTGTTGCGTGCGAGCGTTGAGCGCATCGGCTCTGCCCAGCTCCAGAGGGCCTTGCTTGCTATCTGGATGCACCTTAGTGTCACGCCCCTGACCCGGGAGCCTCTTCACCAAACTTACCAATGATGCATACTGACACACCCAGCTTCTCTGCCAGATAGCCTGTGAGAAGGCCAGTTGGTCCACCTGGTTGGCCAGAGTTAGAATTGTACGCCCTTCAAGGAGGCGGGTAACACCTACCACCGATGATGGCCAAGTCGACCCGAGTCTCAAGAGCGTCGTCGCGTGGGATAGAGCCCATTTTCTTTTCGCTTCAGCAGAACGATAGGGGGGGGTATCAAAAAGAGTGGAGGAATGCAAACGATGGTGCTGCTGTTGATGCTATTGGGGATGCCCGAAAACGTGTAAGTCCAGCGTCAAGATATGGGTTTGTCTTCCGGGAGAACCAACAACCTGGGCGTGAGACTTTCGAGAGAAGAACGTGAGATGTGGGTTGAACGGAGACAGATTGCTAAGCAAAACAGGCCAGAGGCAACAGTATCGTGCTACCCGGACGCAATTCTATTCTGTTCGATGGGCGGCTTACTTCATATCTGATGATCTGCCTCCGGGAGGCTAGAGCCGGAACTACTCACGACCACGCCGAAGAGGGCCCCGCCCTTGGACCGAGCCCCGGTATGGCCGATGCTGATGGAAGATGGCGACAATCGTGTGGTGGAAGCGTAGCACTCGATTTCGTGTCAGGAATAAGGATTGGCCCCCGGCGTATCCCGCTATCAGACGACTTGCTTGTGGATGCACTCCGCAAACAATCATAGACCTTTACAAACCTGGACAATCCACTCGACGATCTCAATGTGACCTGCAACGGCACTGCCAACGTAGCATTGCAGCCATTGCCCCGGCTGTCTGGACAGACCTGCCCAGTCGAGGAATCAGCGCCGGGACCCTCCGTCCTGTCTAGACAGTCGCCATGGCATCCCGGCCATCGTGACCCGGTTTAGACGGCCGATTGGGTAAGGCGTCGTTTGCGAACCTTGGGGCTCCCTGTCTCCACAGCCGCGGGAGGATCCTGCCGGCGCGGAATCTGGCCCTCGTTCGTCTTCTTCAACCCCCTTCAACCACCCATCTCCCGTCGCACAAAACATGGATTCTCTACCCGCCCACCCGTACAAACCCATTTGGACGACCGTTCGTGGCTCGATGCAGTTTTTGTCGAATGTGGCACTATCCACATTTTACGCCCCCTAACAAGGGTATTTCTCACCTTCCCTTGACGACTCCCGCGCGGCATCCTCAGCTAAGATCTTGGAATTGCACCAGTCACCACCTCTTTTGACCTGGCCTTGCTGCGCTTGATGTCCACTGTGACGTGGGTCGCTCGAACGTACAATCTGTCGAACTCGATTCAGTCTGTGATCCGGTGCATGAGTTACCTGAACTTGATGGGGCCGTTCCTGGGAAAGGTGGCAAGCCTGACTCGACCGACGATGGAAATGGCGCCTGCACCTAGAAGGGAAATAGAAAAAACAAACCCCACCGTAGATGCATGAGTTGGCCGGGCTTGTTGTCGGGTGCTTTTTGCTCCCGTCTATGGCTGTTCGAGATGATTTTTCTATTGAAGCCTAGTGGCAACCCCCTCGAACATAGTGGGTGGTCAGGACCGGAATATGGCCGTTATGGATCAGGTATGGAGGATCCGAGGATGGCCAGATGTGACCTGATGCAGACCGCGACGGCCACTGCCGTGGTTTGGCCCGCCGCTGCTGGCCATGGCCCTTCCCTTCCCTTGTGATCGTCATCTCCGAGCATGTCTGTATGCAGGTGCAACGTTGGCAGTCCATTCCTCGACAGGAAGTTGGATATAAGCCTGTCGCCTCTCCCAAGCCGTTGGAAACAGGCTGCCCTCCAGGTCAGGCTAAGACTGAGCTAAGATCAAGCCGCATCTGCCAGTTTCAAACTTTCTTTCATTGTTTGCTTGTCCCTGTCCTCCTAGCCCCTCCCTGCATCCTCTCTTTGCAACAGCCACAGCCAACAGCATGCCGTCCGTTATAGAAACGCCGGTTCGTCAACCATCTCCGGAGGTTAGGCTCATCTCCAAAGTGGCGCCTCAGATGATGGACGACGAGGCCCTTTCCACAGCCGCCGCCATCCTGGACATCATTTGCCGCTACCGCCTGAGACGGCCGCATGAGACATGTCCCGCCGAGCTCGAGGGTAGACTTGGCTTTCTCTCCCAGATTTACAGAAAAGTCAAAGCCCGCAGCCAGATCCGCATGTGCCTCCCCGCTTTCCCTTTCAAGTCCCCCAACACGAAAGACAAGGTCCTTGGCCGCCTGCCCGACAAAGCGGACGAGTTTTCGCTTGCCAACCTCAACGGCCTCTGCTCGGCCATCAAAGACTTTTACGAGCCAGGCGCAAAGCTGACCATTATATCCGATGGTCTTGTTTATAATGGTGAGCCTCTATTGCGCATCACTTACAACGCCCGTTTTCACAACTAACGTTTCCTTTCGATCAGACCTCCTCGGTGTCCCTGACAAGGAAGTATGGGCCTACGGAGAGACATTGCGCGGCATCGCTGCCAAGAAGAACTTGACGAATATCGAGTTCTCCCGTCTTCAGGACCTCGTCCACCTTCCCCACCTCCCCAACAAGCTAGAAGAGATCACTTACGTTGCAAACGCTACCAACTTTCGCCGATCTCTGCTCAACACCTTTGGGAGGTCCGACTACGACCCTTCCAAGGAGATCTCCCAGAATGAGGACACCTGCCTGACATATCGTGGATACATCAAGTTCCTCGAGACTGACTTGCGTCATGTCTACCCAGTTGGGGAGGACCGGTCCAAGACCAAGTTCAAGGCCGGCATCGAGTATATCTCGAAGCAGATGCTTCAGCGTGGCGATGTAGGTCGAGTTTCCGGATCTTCGCATCATTTTTGGGAGATTCTTTTTTTAACTAACCAACCCAGGCTTTTGCTCGTGCCGTCCGCGAGAACTTCCGCGACCACATCCGACTCTCCATCCACCCCTCTACTGGAGAGAACAAGATCTCCATCAGCCCTCTCCCCACCTCGACCTACTATACCACTCCTTGGCACTGCTCCATCGCCTTCAGCTTGAACGGCACTGTTACCACTGGCCCTCGCTCCGACTTTGAGAACGACCCCAAGTACGACCTGGTATATGAGGACGGAAGACCCAGCTACTTCCGCGAGAAGAGCGACCTGCTGCGATGGAAGTCCGAAGTCACCTTTGAGCCCATGTACCCTTGCGGTATGCTCATCCGCCCGGCCGCCGGCGCCAAGAAGCTCTCCATCCACGACGTCGATGCTGAGAAGGTTCGTGCCCTGTCCGAGGTCAACTCTCCCGTCGTCATGAGGGGCTTCTCCAAGACCAAGGACCGTGACCTGTTCGTCAAGAAGGCGGAGGAGTTCGGCACGCCCCTGCCGTGGAAGTTCGGTCTGGTCTTGGAAGTCAAGGACCAGGGCGCGGACACCCGTGGTCTGAACAACGTTCTGTCGTCGGAGTGGATGCCATTCCACTTCGATGGCCTGTTCAAGACCCACAAGGTGCCCCAAGCAGATGGAACTGAGAAGCTTCTTCCCAACCCACCCAAGTAAGCCTCCCCGGAGTGGCATGATCCTCAAGAACTGTGCTCTAACGTTTGGGGCAAATAGGTTTCAGTTCTTCACCTCCATCACTCCGTCGCCAAGTGACACCGGCTTCACCCTTTTCACCCCCTCGCACCTCCTGTTCCAAAACCTGCCGCCCCAGCTGCCTCTCTCTAGGCTCCAAGAGCTCACCTGGAGCGTCCAGACTAGCTCTTTCAACTCGACCAAGATGACTGGCCTTCCGCTCGTCGTCTCCCACCCGACGACCGGCGAGCCCTGCATCCGCTACCACGAGCCTTGGCCCCAATCCAGGACCGTCTTCGACGCGACCGACGTGGCCATTGAGGGCGTCAGCGAGAGCGAAAGTACCGAGATTTGCAACACCATCGACTCTCTCCTTCACGACCGGAGGAACACCCTCTACTTCGCCTGGGAGGAGGGCGATCTTCTTGTCAGCGACAACATCTTGGCAATGCACACGCGCAGCGATTTCACGGCGGGATCTCCCAGAGAGATGTGGCGTATTCACTTTGACTAAGTGCCTAGGATTGGGCTGGTTGGGCCGAGATTGGCCTGCTGAGGCTTACTTTCTCATGTACATGTGAAGTTTGTAAAAGTTGCATCTGTGGTGTTGATTTAGGATTCCCACTTCGTTTTGCTTGTTCTTGGCTTGGATACACTTGAAAACAAAGCGATATGATATTTCCCTTCACTACACCCAGGAGCCGCGGCCCGCATCGCTTCTGATGATTAACTCATATAAGCCATTTTGGCGAACCAAGCTGTCGGCTGGTGTACAACACTCAGAAACTCCCAAGCCGGAATGTATGAAACTTGCGATGTTAAGAGCAGTTCTAAGTCCGTAGGCAACTGGGCCAGGCATCCGTTGCCAAAGACAACTTTGGCCAAACCATTAGTCTTGTCAACTTTGTGATTCAGTATTCGGAGACTTTCGAGACACGACGGGGCGGCCAGGCAGCCATTCACTATTATGTACGCGTCTCTACCAAAGCTGGCTTTGAGTCACAGTGACCGGCGCCATCAAGCGCTCTTTTGGACCCGTCATTCAAGCCGGAACAGCGAATAGAAACGTCTTCTCAAGTTTTTCTTTGGGAAGGGGGATGATTCTTTCAACATAATGCATGGCCTAATTTCGTCAAGTATCAAAAACGATACCATGACTGACAGATTTAGGGGCAGTGGACCTTTTTGGGTGTGTTTCAGAATGATTTCCTTCCCGACGCGCGTTTCATTTCATTCCACTCTCCTGGTGATTTTAGGCATTTTTTTTTTTTTTGGTGCTGCCTCCTTGAATCAACACTTTGTCGATCTGCTGTACACCGTTTCTAGTTGCTGTCCAGGTTCTCAACTTAATATTTGGTCTATCGTAGATCTTTTCATGCTACTTTCCAGTATAGAAGGAGTATTGGTTTGTATGCAAGCGAACTGATAATCGCCTGGAGGGTCGGATATTCTTTCCCCATAGAATGATTCAAATATCTCGTAAGAAAAGGGTACTTTGATGAGCGTAAAAAGCCATCGCTGGATGGGGGGCATGGCCAGTCCTCCTGGAGTCCTAAACCAGATACAGAGAGAATCCTTCGTCTACCAACAAAGTTTTATAAACTTTTGGCGTATTGACCTGATCGACGAAGTTGGCATCTGTAGAATCAAACTTCCGTGTTCGCTCCTTCCCTTGCAGTGACTTAGATGTCTTCTTGCTCACCGCTCGAGAAGTGGAAACGAATGTAATAATCGACATCACAAATCATGACCAGTTGACATCGCAGACGATACCTTCACAGACGATGGAAAGTTATTGAGTGGGTGTCTTAGCGGCTTGCTGAAAAGTACAAACTCCATTAGCCGTCAGATTCCGTCTCTGAGGCTGTGCAAGGTTCGATCAACACAGCTATCTCCATCTCAACATGAAGAATCGTGTCGGGTCAGACCATTTTGTCGGAAAGTTCTCGAACCCTCAAGTCAATTAAAGGAAGGGCGTCCCGATTAAGGCATGTTGCTTCAGGCTCCTTCCTGGAGCCCACAAGGCAAGGCTTTCGACATTGTGTTACTCAAATCAGCAAAAGGCGCTACGTGAAAAAAAGAAGATGAAAAAAATAAAAATAAAAAAAAGACGCCCATCCACATTTTTTTCTAGCAGGAAACGATAGGTTTCCTCAGGAACTATTGGTGTACTTTAATATTGCGAGTGTTTTCCGCTCCAGATATTCCTCGGTCGTGACCAGCCAATTCCCCCATATGAGTTATTGAATGATGGGTTTTCTTCCTTACCTTACGTTTGCTTTCCACCTATGAAGTTAACGTAAACGTCAATATCGTGCTTTCCAAGCCTTTCTTTAGTCCGTGCCTCTTTCTCTCACACCAGGTCCCGAGTCATCTTGTTCGCTCACCGAGGCACACAATCTTTTATGAGATTCACAACGACATCACTCACTTCCGCTCTTGCACTAGCTGCTCCCACGGTTTCGTCTGCCTGAAGACTCTGTAACAAAAAAAGGTGTTCAAACCCTCGCTTCTTCTCACATATTCTCCCACACACCTTCTCATTCCACCTCATCTCGAGAAAGCTACATCTACCCAATCACTCTTCCCCCATCCATCCAAGTTCATCATCGTATCTTGCACACTTTCAACCTCCCTCACCCACCACGAAACCACTTATACACTTCTACAAACCACCAAGACTCATTCATCATGTCTTCCAACGGCTCTTCCTCCGAGGCCACCGCCAAGCCCGCCCTCACCGACCGTGAGGTTGAGATTCTCAAGAACGCCTGGAACTGCATGAAGACAGCTCCCGAGGTAAGATCACCGCCCATCATGAACCATCATCACCTCCTACGTCTGGTCCAAACTGACATCCTCTCTTTTATTCCCTCGGTACAGATTGACTACCCCCGCCTGGCCACCGCCTGCGGCATGACCAACCCTCGCTCCGCCAGCAACGCCTGGAGCGGCATCAAGAAGAAGCTCTTCGCCGACATGCCCGCCCCCGTCGACGAGAACGGCAACCCCATCGTCACCCCTTCGAAGCGCAAGCGCGGCACCCCGGCCAAGAAGAAAACCGCCCCTGCCCCTGCCGCCGATGAGGGCGATGAGCTGGCCAACTCGGACGGCGAGGAGAAGCTCGTCGTCGAGACTCCCAAGAAGAAACGCACCACGGCCAGCCAGAAGAAGGCTGCCGCCGCCGCCACTGATGGCGAGGGTGCCGATGGTGAGGAGACCGCCCCTGAGACTCCTGCCAAGAAGAAGCGCACCCCCGCCAAGCGCAAGACTCCTGCCAAGGGCAAGAAGGCCGCCGCCGCCAACGAGGAGGAGGCCGAGGTTGAGGCTGCCGCCGGAGATGCCCCCGAGGCTGCCGCTGATGAGACTCCTGCCGCTGATGACGCGAAGCTCGAAGTCAAGGATGACGACAAGAAGGATGTCGACATGGAGAAGGGCGAGAACCCGGATAAGATCTAAAGATCTAGCCATTCTTCCTTGTTCCGGCAGAGTTAGCCTCTCACGATGCTTTACGACTTCTGTCTTTTGATATCCTAAAGTATCTTTGGGACTCTAGCAGTCGCTGGTGTCTGGACGCGTGTGGGTGGACTGGCGTTTCGGTTAACACACGGAGGTATTGACACAGGACAGAGTGGTTTTGGGTCACGGCCATTATGTATAGCTCTTTCAATGAGCTCATCTGTTTTCGGATAGCTTGTTTGACCTGATATTAGAGGTCTGGAATTGCATCAAGCTCTACAAACTAATCCGTTCCCTCTTGCTGCATGGTGACTTTTTACATTTTGTATTGCTCATCCTTCTCTTGCCGCCGACTCCTCGAAAAACACCATGCCTTTGCGGAAGACGCAAACTTGCAGTCGCTCGGGATGACTCTCTTCGTGTCTGATGCGACGTTTGTCTCTCAAGTTTTCTAACTTTCGTGTCGCCTGTTTCCCTTTGGATTGTGCATCAGCCATTACCATACAATGCGACCTAGATTGCCGCGCCTCACGTCATCCGACTCCGTTCCGTTTCCACGATTATTCGGCTCAACGAATGACGGCGCACCCGTACGACATTCCTTTTGAAGAAGTTTTGAACTCTCAAATTAAAAGATAGTAGGCTCATACTTAATTGTCCCCGCATTCGTTATAGTGTCGCGACAACCGTGTCTTCGTCGCCCAACACGTCAGTCCGGGGAATGATTGGCCATAATAACCTTGAAGGAGCCTGATGGTTGAGAAGGTCCTCCGTATCAGGAAATTCTGTTAGAACCATCTTGGGGCCGGCTAAATGGTTACGATCCCGAAGGATCCAGTAGGGTTCCGAACAACCAGACCTGCTCTTCATGTGGTCGAGCATGAGATGACCACGCTAGGCCATCGCAATGCCACAAAGTCCCCGACAAATGACAAAAATGAGAAGGCTTAATGGCACCAGAAAGAGTTTCTAGTCGAGAGACAGGTGACGAGCCTGTCATACTTTGTGGGCTTTTGCGACAGTCGCCCTTGGTCGAAGGGATACAAAAGGGAGACTTGCCTCCCTTCATTGGCCCACCATCCACCGACGGCACATCAAGGCTCAGATAATCTCAGTACTCTTAAACTGCATCTCAATTGAAAATCCAAAAGTGTAGTTCATAAAAGCAATGTCTCGTCTCACCCTCGTCCTAACCACCATCGCCGCCCTCACCGGCGCGGCCGTCGCCGTGGTGTGCACCCCGGCCGAGACCTACTGCGGCTCCCGCCTCATCAAAGCCGGTGCGTTTCGCCGCGCCCTCCCATTCTCTTGAGTGACCGGAACTGATATAATACAAAAACAGATACGAGCAACCGCGCGGCCGTCGAGGACGCCCTGACCTCGGGTAGACAGCCCATCGACGAGGCGCACATCAGCCAGTCCGTCTTCTGGTGCGCCCCGGCCGGTGTCCCTGTTCCTGGCAAATCCGGGCTGCTCTTCGTGACCTACTGCGGCCCCGTCAACGTATGCGTCGAGGGTGGTGCACTGGGTGGTGTCGGCGATGCCTGCGCGCCGTCGACGGGCAGTGGGCGGGGCTTTTGAGCTCGGCTCTCGGCGGGGATGTGGTGTTCGACGTGAGTGACTGAGAATGAACATGCGTACAACTGGTACAAACGGGTTGGCGGTTTGAAAAGCAATGGAATGATACTTGTCGCTCCAATTTTGTCTCGTCACTCTTTTAAAACATGATAATTCTGAGATCGCATGGTACACATCGCCCAACTCTCCTCTATATGCCCCTCTAGGTTGTGATGGGACGCGTCTATTCCTGGATATACTTCTTCAGCCCACGGAGGCGCTCCTTGGCGGTCTCGAGCACCTCGTCCTCCTTGCAAACGGCGAAGCGGATGTAGTCCTCGGCTATATGGGCATTGGGGTCGGTGTAGAACTCGGTGGGCGGAATGGCGGCGACGCCGACCTCCTGGATGAGGAACCAGGCGAGCTTGAAGTCGCGAGGGCGGCTGGCGACGTGGGGCGGGAAGGGGTAGTCCTCGGGCAGCTTGACCTTGGCCATGTTGACGAGGACAAAGTAGCCGCCCTCGGGCTCCGAGTAGGGCATGCCGAGCTCCTTCCAGACCTCGTTGAAACGGTCCATCTTGCCCTTCATATCCTTGATCGTCTCATCCCAGAAACCCTCCTTCTCGGCTTGTTCGAAGCCTAGCATTCGTTAGCGTTGTCCATACCTCGTGCTTGTTGAGGCGAGATACGGTGTTACATACCAACAGCGCATGCCTCTTGCAGAGGTGACACGGAAGAGTAGCAGATGCGGGTGTGAGCAGCGGACACGTGCTGGATGAGCTCGGCGGGGCCCATGAGCCAGCCCACACGCCAGCCCGTGGCGTAAAAGTTCTTGCCCGCGGAACCGACGGTGATGGTAAGGCGCTCGACCTCAGGAGACAGCGTGGCGATTCTCGTGAAGGGGACGTAATACAGGCGGTCGTAGACCTCGTCGGAGAGAATGATGATCTCGTGCTTGACACACAGGTCGCCGATCTTCTGAAGCTCCTCCTTGGAGAAGACCTTGCCAACAGGGTTGTCTGTGTCGAGAAGTCAGCACGGTGTGTAAGGAACACAAGGGAAAAGATGAAGACGGACGCGGTGTGTTGAGGACGATCATCTTGGTCTTGGGTGTGATGGCGCGCTCGAGCTCCTCAAAGTCAATAGTCCAGTTGGCGGCGGATGACGTTGCCGTGGCACCGTCCGTGGGAGGATGCAGGGGAACGTAGGTAATCTTGCCGCCGGGCATCTCGATATTGCTGATGTACCTGGTCAAGAGTAAGTATGTCTGCTCTCCTCTCACAAGGACGCCTCGGACTCCGGCTTACTGGTCGAAAAAGGGCTCAAAGACAATGACCTCGTCGCCGGGCTCAATGAAAGCCATGAAGGCACTGAGCATGCCTGGTGCGCTGTTAGTCCGTCGTCTCTGGGCAACATCCCTCTCCCGTGAGTTGACTCTCACCCTCGTTTGCGCCAGTGGTGATGGTGACCTCGGTCTCAGGATCCAGCTTGCGGCCCCAGTGCGGGGAGTACGCATCGGCAATAGCCTTCTTCAACCTCGGGCGGCCCTTGGTAGGGCTGTACTGGTTGCACTCAACACGGTCCAGCGCCTGCTTCGCGGCGTTGAGGATGAATTCGGGCGGGTTGTAGCCGAAGAAGCCCTGACCCATGTTCACAATGGGCTGCTTGGGCGAGGCAGCGGCGGCCTCGTTGATGATGGACCTGATTATCCCAGTCAGCAAATGGCTCATGCATTCTTGTCTTTGAGGGTTAGAAAGAGTCACAGGCCCCTCTCTGGTTGCGCTGTTTCTCAACTCTCATGAACGGGGAACTCGGCACACACCATACATCCTGTCGCCGGCCGGCAACTCGGGCCGCGGGCTTGATCTTGCTGCTGAGGGTCATGGTTGTCGAGTGGAAGCCTCTTCTGGCGGTGCTGTTTGTGATGCGCGACCGGAAGAGAGGGAGAACGAGGGAGTTCATGGACGTAGGAGAGCAGTTGATGAGGAATCGGAGCGGCACTGCGGATTGGGTCGACCAACCCTCTCTCAGGACTCGATTAGACTAGACGAAGCTCCGAAATTTGGCTGACGCTGATTGCTTGTCGGCACGTCAAGACCCATTCCCGTCTGGAGTGCTAGAATGGCGTAATCGGCCGTCCCGATGTTCGGGGCTTCGCTCTGCACCGGGGTGAGCCGGCCCAATGCGCTTTTTGGCGGGGTAAATAGCGCCTTCTTTACATATTACGTAATAAATAAGAGCCCACCCGGGGTTTATCCGGCCGAGTTGGAGTTCGACCCCCGCGAGGTCAGTTTTCTGTATCTTACCCCAATTTCTCTTCCTCCAATCCCCCCGTACCACGCATCCTTAGCCACTGGCAATTGTTGTTGTGCAAATAGGCCAACGCCTTCTGCTGTTTTTATTCGGTGGTTTCCAGCGGCCTTTCTTTTGCTAAGCATCTGCCTGGAACTTCGAGTTGCGCTGGCGGATAGAATGGATTTGTCTCTAGCCAATTGTCAGTCTAAACGCAGACACGGGAAATTCACTCTTCACGTCTTAGCCGTTAACCTGCATGAGGAGAGGCTTAACTCCGTATGAGTCCATTTTGAGTCGTACACCATACAAACTTGCACTTATCTTTGCTTCACTACTGCTCTCTGCATTGTTATGTTTCTACTTGTTCCTCTTTATCGCTAGTATACTCCCTGGTGACCTTCACAGTCTTACACTCCCTGCCTCAGCTTTGCTGAATGTGACACTAAGAATGATACTATAGAAGAGTACTTGTGGGCTTAATAGTTTGTCAAGAAAGTATAGTATCAAACAAATATAGTTGGTCATGTGTTAGTCATGAGTAAGAGAAGAGGTTATGGGGCAGATCGATAACCAGTAATTGAAATAAAAGTATGGGTGGTGGGCCACTCTCAGCATGAATACCATCGGCATTGCGCCATTATGCCACAATGATCAATCTTTTCGAGCACAAAGGGTTTGGATGCACCATACATATAATGATAGGGCCCCCGCCTGCATCCTTACGTCTAGTATGCGAAGGAGAGGGGGCAGGACAACAACAACAACAACAACAACAAGAAGAAGAAGCAGCAAGCAGACAACAAACATTGTAACAATAGACATGTGCAACCCTTCATACAACATAATGCATCTATTCCTACTTGAGATATGGAGCACAATGGTTTGTATCTTTGAAGCCAATAAAGAAATACTTATCAAAGCAAACACCCAATGTAAAAAAGGTAGGGTTCAACGTCAGAGCCTAATTCATCTTTTTCCTTTTTCAAGTAGCCCTGAAGAATAATATCAGTGCATGTTTCACGGGTGACAAATGAGCTCATGCCGTAAACGCAGTAATTTCATTGTGATATGTGACAGAGAAGTATGTGCAAACTTCTGGCAAAGCCAGAAGTGTAACAAGTAAAGACAGTGAAGTGGCTCTAAAGGAGGACTACGGGTGAATACTCTCTACTCCCATAAAAGGAAGCTTATGACAAGCTTGCCTTTCGAATGAAGCGGCATTGTCCGATGCCTCCCAAAACAACTAGCCAGAGAGTCCCTTTTATTTTCCCGAGACGGTGTACTTCGACGAACCGCCAGCATTGCCCCAGCCCTCAGTGGAAATGGTCTGGTAATTCATGTCGCCGAGCTTCATGCCAAGCTTCTCCCAGGCAGCGACGTGGTTGGCGAAGGTAATGGTGCCGCCGTTCGGGCGACCGCTCTTGCGCACCGAAATGTACTGCGTGAAGGTTGTCGTGCCCTGAATTGAGGGCTGGTTGACCTGGGTGTGCTTCCAGATGTCGTACGTGGACCCGTCGCTCGTGAGCGATCCCACCTTCTGTCCCTGCGCGGCACCCTGCCCGTTGCTATACTCCTGCACGTAGTACTCCACCAGCGGGTTGGTTGACCAACCGTACAGGGACACCAGAACGGTGCCAGACGTGGCCGAGGTCGAGCCGGAGAAGGTGACGGCTCTGTGCATGGTCAGTCAGTCAAGATGCCACGAATATTCTCGAAGAATTTGGGGGAGTCTTACCTGCTCTTAGAACCCGTGTTCCAGCCTTTGCCGACCACGAAGTCCTGGGCGCCCGAGAACTGTACAGAGTATCCGTTTCCGCTGGGGCTGAAGTTGACGTTGCCACTCGTCTTGTAGTTCTGGGTGTAGTCCTGGCGACGGGCAAGGTTGGTGGACCCCAACTCGAAATCGGGAGCGTCAAGGTTAGCGACAGGGGATGCGAAGACGCTGGAGATGACCGAGGCGGCGAAGGCAAGGCGGGTGAAGGTAAACGCAACCATGATGTCGGTTCTAGCTGAAAAAGCTGGCACGAAGTAGGAATGTGTAGTCTAGTGAAACGAATGACTGGTGACAGAACCCGACTGGATGAATACGGGAGAGCAACTCCTGCTTTTATAACCATCTTATAGCTGGTCTTATGCACTGATTTCCACCTCTCGCTCGCGATGCATTTCATTGATTTAACCGGCAGGTCTCACAGATGCCCGCGGCAATCTATCGAAAATCCCTTTGAAACATTAATCTACGAACCAGTAGATCACCAAGGCAAGCTTTTCCCGAGCCTTGGCCTTGTTCTTGGGGACTGTGCTGATCTCACCCCCGTCCGCGGTGCATTTCATGACTTTACCCGGTAGGTCCCACCAATGTCCCTGCCACAATCTATCGAACATCGCGGTGAAACAGCCACCCACGGACAAGTAGATCATCAAAACAAGCTTTCGCCGAGCTTGGGCATACTATGGATGCCGGTCTCCGCACTCGGCTAAATGCACTCTGACATACGACGAACCCTAGAACAAACTAAGTGAACTAGGATACTGGTAACTTGTGGGCGTTGTCTTTAACGTCCTCGAAACTTGGGAGCCTATGATGCATGGGAACACCAACGCTGTTTCCACTAAGCTTAGCTTAGTGGAGCAACCGTGTGGACATGCTTTATGCGTTTTCGACCACATCATTCTCGCCGAAAAGATGTATACCTCAGCTACAAACAAACTCGACCGAGTCTGCTGTAACGAATTTTAGACAAGGTGATCTGTCTGGAAGAGAGACAGACCATGGTTTGGGTCCAAAAAAATCCAGATAAGCAAGATCAGTCCGTCGGCCAGGCCATTAATCAGAACATTCACCCTCGAAACGTTATGCCTGCGTCCAGGCCTATGACTGCACAAGGCTTCCCGAGTCCGCTACAAAAGAGTTGTCGGCAAATTCATCGGTCCAGAGGGAAATGGGCCGTGATTCAGGTATACATGGAAATGTGCAAATATCCAGATCTGGCCCGCCGACCAATACCCCCTATTCAGATCACCCGCCATCGGAGTTTCAGGCTTCCGTCCAGCCCCGCTCAAAACATCACGGTAGTTCATGGCAGATCACGCTGACATTGTCAACGTGGCACCCGACCGTCTCGGATGCAAGGGTAAGGACTTTAAGCATCGGGTACCACGGCAGACAATTCAGCCACCGGATGAGACGGCAGACAACTTAAGTACCGGGTATGGCTATAGACGCTCCATATAACATTCAACAAGGTGTACATTTCTTCTTTTTGGTCCAAAAAACAAACCCTTCCTTTACGTGGATTCGTTGCGGGTAACTTAGCCTTCTCAAAGTTTGGGACCTAATAGGGGTTGTAAATGAAAATAAATGAAGGACGACGGGAGCGGAAGCTTGGGGCGCCACGACAGGCAACTTGTTTCCGGCCTTTTTTGAGCAGTGGCCTTCAGCTTTGTACTGCCTGGTGTATCCTTGCGCTGCACCCACGAAAGGCAGAACCTCTATTGTATCGAATACAAATCAACATCAGACACATGTGATGCGATGAAATTCCGACAGTCTCGGTAAAAACAAAAGGATTAGTGGCATTTTTGCCATTAGCTAATTAATGCAAGCGTTGGCCACGCCATACGAAAAAATAGAGATACCGACATCATGCATGACGCTCCGAATCAAAGCCCAACAACACTGTACTGAATACTGTGTTTCTCAACTCTAGTGACTTGCTTGGAGAGTCTGACACACCCCTGCAGGTAGAGAGCTCACAAGACAGGTGTTGTAAAAAAAGTCAATACAAACTCTGAAAAATGTAGGTTTGTGCTTGACTGAACGTCATCCCAAGTCTAATAAGCCCAGGTAACTTTAGAACAAATACCACTTGGATTGAAATGAAAAGAACGCGAACTTTGGTGTAGTTACATTTTGTCAGCCGCTGTTCGGGACTTCTCGCTAGGGGTAACACTTGTGAGTGGCTTTCTTTGGCAGCCATGAGGCCAACCATAGTCTGGATATCTAATATCACTGACCAAACAGACCGTTGGCGGCTTGCAAATCAGCAGCTTGCATCATGCTTTGGAACTGAGAAAGTGTCATACAGTAACGCGAGGCTACTGTCTAGTATTCTGCCACGACTAATCGCCTCCTGGACTCACGTCGCTCTAGCAGACCGGTTATCTTACACGAAGCTAGTTACCTTACATAAAGCTAGCCTATATTAGCTAACCTTATGTTAGATATCTATCTCCAGTGGAATACGCTACTTCTAACCCAACTATCTTCTGCTAGTTAATTCCTGTATAATACGAAGATATATCAATAGCGGGAGGCATGTCCTCCCTCTGTTGCCGCTGCCTTGCCAAAGCCGCGTTTTTCGTAAGACCTTGAAACGCCTGGTGCTGAAACCATATTAGGACGGGATCTTTGCCACTGGCAGTGTATTCCTGAGCCCTCTGGACGAAGCGAGTCTGTACTATGTTGCGGTAGTGGTTCTTCTGAGGCTCGGGGCATGCCGCAGCCATTTTGTGAGCGAGTTCTAAGACCTTTTGCTGGTCGTGGGGCGTGAGGCTCGACGCGTCGGGTGGCATGGCGTTCTGAGGTCTGACCTGACCGCCGGGCATCTGGAACACTTGCTGGTTAGGGCCAATCGGTTGGCCACCCTGATTGCCTATATTAACACCTATCTGGCCCTGCTGGGGAATTCGAGACGTTTGTATCTGGTGTTGTAGGTGTTGGAACCCTTGCTGCTGGTTCTGGCCTATTCCCTGACCTATCTGGTTCTGCATCGTAGCGTTCTGGTTTATTATAAGCTGCGCCTGAGCAGCTGCCTGTGCTCGGAGGTTGTCACTGAGGTTCTGCTCGTTCGCTTGTCGCCGTCTGAAGAACTCATTCGTTTTGTTGCTCATTTGCGCCTCATATTGGGCCTGTGCCTCTGATTAGATTATTGCTTACTACGAAAAGAACATTAGGGATCGTGTGTGGCTGGCTCGGCTTAAAACCTTACCTTATCTTGCGACTTGTTAAATGCCTCGCGCTCAAAGTTAACGCTAACTTCTGCCGCCTTCATGAAAGCGATGTTAGACACAGCAAGGTCAATGTTAATGATCCTATAGCAGGGTTAATTACGGCGACCACATTAGATGCTGAAGATGGGTTATGGAATACAGGTTGTGGCACTTGATCATGCGCTCTTGGATGGCGACGCCGGCTTGCCAGCCCGTACTCGGTGGCTGCTGGCCAAGCATGGTTTGGTAAAGGAACTGGTTCACCTGAATCTGGGAGGGCCGGAGACGCGGTTGCGTCTGCTGCTGCATCACTCTCGTCGCTTCAGGCATGTACCCAGACTTAGGCCTCACCTCCTCGATCTTCGGTTGTGATGGGCCGAGCTTGGATAGAGAAATCTTTTCTGGTGCAGGAAGTTCCCCGAACATCATATCCCACGTCTCCAAATCTACATCGGTCAGTGTTTTGTGAATCGTCTTTGCATGCGGAACATGGGGCCTTGGTTTGCGTCGCACTCTTTGAGTCGGCGTGGAAGTGTGACATCTTTTCTCATGGTTTCCTAGTGCCTGTGCTGATACCGGAGGCGGATATTGGCACCCGGGAAAAGTACACGGAAATCGCCGGAGGTGAGAGGATTCATGCTCTAGAAGGTGTTCTCAGACACAAAACCATATGTGGCTCTGGGACAACTCTTGAGTCGACATGTGAACGCCGAGTTGCCAAGCTGGGCCTTGAAAATTTTGAGGGCTTCGGCCGGTATCCCCGGAAAATCATGCTGATTGAGGAGATGCCTAACGGCCTCCTGATACTTGGCCAGCATCGACGAGATGCCATCTGGAACAGAACCATCTTTTTGCGGGCGACTGATATCATCGATATCTGCTCTGAACGTTAGTCAAACGACGCCACAGAAGTGGTACACAGACGTGCCTCTTGATGCCAGAAATTCAGATTCGAGCGTTTTTAGTGACCTCGCCCTCAAAGAATTCCCGACATGTTTCAAGAGAATAGGATAATCAACCAGGTAGCTCATTCTCTTATCCGGCTCTTCCAATTTATTTTTGTACCCGTCTGGTGGGGAATATACATCTGTCTCGTCCAGCCTTTGAGCCAGCGTGCAAGCGAGAGTGAGAAGATGCGAGTTTGCGTCGACGCTATTCGCACCGTCTACCCAAGAAAGCAGATAATCAGTCCAGTACTCAGTAGCATAAACATGAAGGCCATGTATGCCTTTTACTACTCGATATAGTCGATTTTGTTCGCCATATGTGGTGCTGAAGACTTCAGTGCCCGATAAGAGGCAGGCTATCGTTGCTAAACCGTGCTCTGAGAGTGTTGTAGTCTCGTTAATGACCAAACTGCTATGGTGGCTACCAAGAAACCTAGTATCGTTATCAATCGCGTTCATTCTTCGAGCACTTTGGGGAATCGTCTTACAGTTTGACTGTAGAATGAATAAAGGTTGCTGTCGTATCCTGCCTTACCTCAAGCAGAGGTCCACATATTTCCAGGATGTATTCAGGCGCAAGATTGACCACATCCGGATTACCTGGGCTGAAGGCAATGGCCGACAACAGCTCTAGCCTTTTGAGTGGTCGCTTTTGAAAAGCCACCCAGCCGAACAGACATCTGACACGGTCCACAGATCGAGGATCCAGCTGGACGAGAATCCGAGCGAGTATCGTTTGATAGCTTGTTTCTATCAGCATGAACCCACCAGCTTAGCGCGAGCAGAGTTCGGGAAGCTTACAAATCTGTAAGTTTCTCTGGGAGTTGATTCAGCGATGTTTTTGATTTCGTCGACGCTATAGAAGATATTGGCGGCGAGGTAGTCAAGAACCAGTCGAGCATAAAGAAACATTCCTTATTTGACGTTAGCAAAGCTGTCAACTGACTGCTCTGGTGGCATCTACCGTCAGCCTTTCGGGCAATACCAAGCTCAATCTCCTCGATTTCTTCTCGAGAAAGGCCAAGTTGAGCGAATCTTTGAGACAATAATGTGAGCCTAAGAGATGCATACTGACGTATTGCATTTTCCATGGGGATCTTCTCGTCTGCGAGAAAAATAGCATGCTCCTTCTTAAGACGATTCGACACCCCAGTTGAAGCTTGGCATGATATCAATGCTTTACAAATTGTGCTTCCAGATGAGGACGACCTCGACGTGATGTGGCCAATGAGTGCCGCCATTCGAGCTTGCTTTTCGGGCTGGCACTCGCTCAAGCCGTCGAGAACTATCCAAATATACTCAGTTTGTCCTGGCTCATGAGAAATGACTTTGAACAGATTTCGCAGCAGATGCTCGAGTGCAGGGATCTTTGGCGACTTTTTCCCTAAGACATACACGCTGTAGACATGCGCAATGATGTCGCCGCTCCGACAAGCCAACTGGAGGAGCAAGGACCGGAGTATTTGCTCATACATTACGGATGAGGCGTAAGAATATGAGCAGAAATAGTAAATAAGACGTATCTTGCCAGCCGTCATGAAGTTGACCACCTGTGCGCATATGGAGGATTTACCAGACCCGGGGGTACCTTGCAGCCACAACATCGGAGCGTCCGCCCTACGCTTGAGCCACGATTGCACTTTCGGGTGCTTAATGAACCACGAGCACGTCCCCGGGTATTTGTTTGCTTCGGTGGAGATGGAGTCGAAGATGGCCAGTTGATCTGAATCGTCGTATTTGAGCCACGATGCGATGGCCTGATACTGCTTTCCGGACTGTTCTGCTTCCTGGTTACTGAGGCTTTCTATCCCATCGAGTGCCAACTAACGCCATTTTTGCCAAGGGTGGGGTAGAGCCAATCAGGACTGATGGTCTCAATGAGTTAT
>LFIW01001932.1:0-10434 GCA_001625285.1 Colletotrichum incanum
AGCAATCTAAGCAACTATTAATAAAGCCACCTTTTAACCTACTATCTACCTCTTTATTACCCTATTTCTGTTAGTCTTACAATGAATATGGATTCTTTTTTAAATGAAAGCTGTATTGTTTTTGTAATTAAAGCTATTAAAAAAGACCTAAAACCACCTGGACGATAAGCTTTTTTTATTTGTAATATTTTTAAAGCGATACTCCGCTATGGACGCGCTAGACGACTATTATAACAAGAAATGCAATTAAAATCGATAAAGATGAATGCAATAGAAGAAACGGTGATTCTTATACGAATTATTGACCTAGTTCATTAAGGATTTCTATTATGATTTGGCGATATACGAGATATAGCTGATTGCCTTTTGACTAAACGTGACGCAACGCGTATTAGACCTTATTAGGCAGAGAACTTTGTATAACGTTACCTATAACTGAAAACGCGTTTTTAATATAGAATTGACTATTAGAGAGCATTATCTGAAGATCCTATAATAGTATGGGTTTGGTTTATGTCTATATAAAGTATAATTATAAAATGTAGAATACAAGATAATAATATCTATATTTTTAATAAGACTAGATTTTTAATAGAAACGCTATTACATATAAAGGTTATTATAGCCTTTGACTGCTAGAAAAGGTCTTATATAAAGTAGCCTAGTAGTTACAAATAGGTTTTTGCTATTTAAGGCGTATACATAAACAACTAGGCGTTATTTCTATATATTATTATCAAAGATAAATATTATCTTTTTTTTATAGTACACTGATAGCGAGTTAATTCTTTTCTAAATAGTATATTTACTTTAGCAAAAATAAATAACGTATATACATAGTGACCGGCGCAACATAGTGACCGGCGCATTTGCTTATCGTACCTTTAAAGGCACTGTTTGATAAGAGAAATATATAGGAATGAGGGTTAAGGTGTAGTAATAAATTTTATTCTATTATTCTCTATAACTTAACTCTTATCAGAACTTAAGTATAAAATTGTATCTACTTTAAAGAAAGATTCGAATTTTAAGATATAGTTAAAAAAGTGCCCTTAAAGGTACGATAAGTAATTGCGCCGCTCACTATGTTGCGCCGCTCACTATGCATAAACGTTAAACTATAAATAAGATTAGTCTAGATTAACTAGACCATTTCAATAAGTGTATAAAGTCTTATATAAAAACGGTTTTTTTGGCTCTTAATCCTTAACAGCTATAATAGCTATGAATCAATCAACTTTAATGATTACTATAAGGAATAAAATATTATTGCTTTTACATGCCTTTTTACTTATTATATAAGCTTTAGCCTCTTAATGTTAGCTATTTTAGTTCTCTTAAGGTTTGATATAGTAAATAAATTAAGAAGATAATATAAATATAATTACGCATATTACTAAAGATGAATTTCTTTTTGCGCTTAAAGTAGTAATCTTTGCTTTAATAGTAAAATAAACGTATAAGTAGGTTTCTGATAGGCTAGGCTTATACCTTTTCATCTAAAAAATTTTATTTCTTGCCTAGATTTTAAGCTGAAGAAGCTTATACTATTTAACTTATAACTAAGTAGTTAAGGCTTTTGGGAACTAACGACTTTAATTATTGTATATAAAGCTATATAAAGCTTTATTTCACTCAAAAAAAAGTTTTAATTAATATTAAGGTAGCTTATGAATACTATTATATATAGTAGTTGACCTACAAGTTGAGAGTATTAGTAAGTTGGTATAGGTTAGCTCTTTTTAAAGCTAAGAACTATAGGCTTTATACGGTAAATAAAGTACTGAGTAAGCGCTAAAGAGCAAAAAAAGACCAACTACGTCTTAGAGGCTTGCTTAATATAGCTAAAGCTGATTTAATTTAGATAGAAAAAGGAATTGTTAATGCTAGAGGTAAAAGTATATCTTAAGAGGGAACTTATACAGAGATAATTAAATTAAGTGGGCAGTGACATAGTAATTATAGAAAAACTAGATATAACGTATGAACTTGTTAGGTAGTTTAGGAGACCTCTAAAGAAGAGGTTGATAAGTAGTTTTGATTGATTTTATACGATGTAGCTTGATTATCTTATACAAATAGTAGGGACATAGGCAGCAGATGTGCGTTACTCACTATGATACGTTGCTTACTATGCATGTACCTTACTTGTAATAAGTACTTATATAAGGTCTTAAGAACCTGTTAAGCTACCTTAATAGCTTAGTATAAAATTAAGACCTATGTTTCTTTATTAAGTTTTAGTTAAATATTATAGTTGTAATCTTTCATAAAAGGCTTAATCTAATAAACATAAAGACCAAAATGAAAACTAGAAGACATATTATAAGAGTAAAAATATACTTTTAGGATTATATAAAATAAATCTTAGTTAACAAATATACTAAGTAGCTTAAGGCTACCTAAGCCTAAGTAATAAGTAAAAATATAATGACTAAAGCCTTAAACTAAAGAAAAAAACTAAATCTATAACGTATATACAGAGCAGGCAAATTAACATAATAAACAGATCACTTTTCTTTACCCTCCTACGTTTTATATTAGTCAATTGAGCTATATTATACAATATTGATTAAAACTACTTATTAGCCTCTTTTTTAGCATTGTCTTAAACTACTTAACATATTTATATTTAATATCTAGTCTTTTTACAGTTACTATATTACTACTTACGTAATTTAATTACCTCTATATAACTACCTTCTTAACTTATATTAGTCACTACTCTATAACTATAATTATATAGATATAACTAGCCTTATATCACCGCTAGATTTCTAGCTAAGGCTTTTTAATAGTCAATATTATATCAAAAATGCGGTTTCAATTATTGTTAGTATTATATCAAGGTTTTTATGTATTAGGGTCTAATACATATTATACTATGAAAATTAAAGAAATTACTAGCTATAGCTTATACGTTTTCAAGTTATAGTAGAAATCCTTAATTGACTAAGTTAATAACATCTTTAAAAATTATAATATTCTTTATAAAGGATATTTTCATATAATATATATGAAATCTATATTTTAGTAGTCATTTAGCTTACTAGTTGCAACGTTATCTTAAGGACGTTATAGATAAAGGTTACTTTTTATACAAACATCTTTAGGTCCTTTTTAATGGCTTTAAGTGTAAGGATAATGCAGCTTTTATTTAAAGAACCTATTATTATACGTGGGAGAAAGTTAGTATGAAGAACAAAGGTGTAAATGTAAGAGAAAGTGGGCGACTTATTATAATAGACAACTTCTTATATATGTACGCTAGAACTTACAATAACATATAACTTACTATATATATTATTAAATATATATATTTATATTAGGTAACGTATATGCATAGCGAGTGGCCTGTTTCTTGTCGCTAGAAAAACCCTTGTTTTTAACTATTTCTTAAAAATCCAAATTAGGCTTAAAACTAGTAAAAACTTATACTTAAGCTTTGATAAGACTTAGGTATTATTATAGGGATCCTTAGCTATATCTTAGCTTTACATCTACCTAAGTCTCTTATCGATAAAAGATAATAATAGATCTAGGGTTAAGTTATAACTAGGAATTTCTATAATACTTTTTCTTAGTATTTAAGTCTTATCAAAGCTTAAGTATAAGTTTTTACTAGTTTTAAGCCTAATTTGGATTTTTAAGAAATAGTTAAAAACAAGGGTTTTTCTAGTGATAAGAAACGGGCCACTCGCTATGCATGTACGTTACTTAATATAATAAGTAGTTTAACTTTTTATATCTTTTTACTTTTTATATAAGTCAAGTAAGCTATATTATATAGAATTAAAGCTAATTATACACTTTTTTAGGACTATCTTAGATTATTTTATATAGTTATTTATATGTTGTATTTAATTTCTCTGTAATTACTATCTATGTTCTTACGTAAATAATATACTTTTTTTGTATAATTGCTTTTCTAACCAACATTGTTACTTTCAAAATTAACAATTCTTATCTTACTTGAAAGACTTGAGCTTTACCTTTAGCTTTATTATGTACCTTTTTAAAGAAATAAGGTATATGTATAGCGAGCAGATTAACATGGCAAGCAGATCATTTCTTTATTGTATATAAACCAGGGGTTTTTTCTTTCTTTGTAAAAATCTAATTGAAGTCTAAAACATGTATAACTTTACAAATACTTAATGATAAGGGTTAGATACTAGTAAGAGACTTAAGAATAACTTTGACTTTAACCTTAAGTTTAAACCTCTTATTAGGTTATATATATAAATAAAATAAAGTAGTTACTCTTTAAGACCTCTATTAATTCACAGGTCTAGATGAATAATTACTATTAATAACTTAATATAATTTCGAATAACAGTATTTAGAACAAACTTATATATGATAGCTTAAATAAGCTCTAAGATAAACTGTTATAGGGTTTTGGTAATTAACTTTATAACTTATTCTACTATGAGTAACTTTCAGATTATTCTTTTATCATAAAGCTATATAAGCTATTCACGCCTTAAGACGCTGAACTAATTACTTAGCGCTAATAAATTAGTAAAACTGTTAATAAAACTTATCATACCATTGTTAAGTATTAACCTTAGTTACCTGTTAACAGAAAACACTGATATCAGATATCTGTCTATAACAAAATATTAGTAGTTTTTCATTCATGCTAACGTACATGCATAGTGAGCGGGCCACTCTTCTTCTATTCTATACCTTTTTCCCTTTAACAACAGGTTTCCTCTATGCACGACCATGGATTCTTCCTTAAATGAAAGCTGTATTATCTTTGCATTTAAAGCTATCAAAAAGACTTAAAGCTATATATACGAAAAGCTACTAGTATCTTGACGTTCTAAGTACAACAATCTAATACTAACGCAGTAAATAAACACTTAAAAGCAAAATATAACTATCTAAAATCCAGAAAGTTTATTCTAATAAAAAAAACTATAATTCTTAGAGACTTCATTAACTTAGTCAATTAAAGATTTTTATTGTAACTTAAAGACATATAGGCTATAGCTAATAACCTCTCTAGTATACAAAGCATAATTCGTATTAAACCTTAATAAGTAAAGAGCTTCATTTAACGTTAACTATATTTTAAAACGTGTTTCTAATATACAATTAACTATTAGAAGGCTTTGGCTAAAGAACTAGTAGTTATATAAAGCTAGTTTATACTTATATCAATACAGTTATAAAGTATAACATACTTTATAATGATGTGTATAATTTTAATAAATCTATGCTCTTAATAAAAATGTTATTTTATTTAAAAGTTATTATAACCTTTAACTATAAGATATAAAAGAAAATAAATACTTATTATTAATATATAATTAACCTAAATATGTAATATTACTTTAATAGGTAGTATTACTATAATAGGTAATACCTAAAAGGTCTAAAAAGACCTAAAAACCCTTTAAAATACCTAAAAAGAAGGTATCTGTTAAATAAGGTTAAAGGATAAAACCGGATCTAAGATATCCGTAAAAGCAAAGGTTAAAATAAAACCGGATACTAAATATCCGTATAATAAGGTTATAATAAAACCGGACTACCTAAATACCGATTTTAGGATAGTTTCTAGTTAAACTAAGGGTAGATTCCCTATTAGAGTATCCCTTGCGTCTAAAAGGATTTTATTATATAAGGAAGCCCTTTTTTCCTACCTAAGAGCAAGTTTTAGTTATTACAGAAATCTAAGCAATAATTAATAAAGCCACCTTTTAACCTACTATCTACCTCTTTATTACCTTATTTCTATTAGTCTTACATTAACTATAAAAGAAAACTCATATAAAGTAGCCTAGTAATTAGAAATAGATTTCTATTATTTAAGGCGTATATATAAAGAACTAGGGACTACCTTTATATATCATTATAAAAAGTAAGCTTTTGTAATATATAAATAGCTGATTCTTATTTAATTAATATATCTACGTAAATAAAAATACATAAACTAGAAATAAAATTAACATAGATTAGCTAACATATTTTGATTAATATTCAGAGTCTTATATAAAAGTTACTTATTACCTTTTTATCTTTAACAACTATAATAGCTATAAATCTATTATTATTAATCATTATTATAAAAATAAAACCTTTTTACTTCATAGATGTTTATTTATTTATTATATAAGCTTTAGCCTTTTAATAACGTATATGCATAGTGAGCGGGCCATCAGAGTGAGCGGGCCTTTTTTCATCGTATCTTTAAAGACACTTTTTTACCTATTGTTAAAAAAAATAAGTTTTTATCTTTAAATAACTATAACATTATAACTCTGTGTATTTAAAGATTATATAATAATGAAAAAAGAATAAAAATTATAATCTTATATTAACTCTTTTTCTTTTATAATTCTTTTGTTTAATTAGGAGCTGATAAGGTAGTTTTCTATTCTAAGGGTAAAGCTATATAATAATATCTATAGTATTCTTTACTAGTATATAACTTTTATCAATAACTAAATTCAAAGTTACATTCATTTTAGATTGAAACCTACTTTTGAAAAAATAAGTAAGAAAGTGACCCGCTCAATATGATGGCCCGCTTATTAAACATGTACGTTACTAGCTATTTAAGTTTATTAAAGGCTATATAAAAACTTTTTAAAGAAAGCACTATAAATAAAAAACATATTTATTTAATAAAAAGGTGTTTTGCCTTTAAAGTAGCTCTTTTTACTTTAATAAGTAAGAGTAACATATAAGCTAGTTTTAAATACGCTAGCTTTATACCTTTTAAACTTAAAGTTATTAATTTTTTACTTAGATTTTAGACTAAAGATACTAATCCTATTTAATTTACGCCTAAGCAGCTAAGGCTTTTAACACTTAAAGATATTAACTATAGCACAGGATGCTACATAAAGCTTCATTTTACTTTACACTTGTTATTTTTTACAAAGAAAATCGAAACAATTAACTTAGTTCTTTTTTTAATTTAGTTATAAGATGCTAATAATATAAATATTAGTTCATATCCTTGAGGTTTACAAATTGCTTAGTAGCTTTTCTCTTAAGCTTACTTAAATGGTTAAACTTATTAAGTAATTTCTTATCCTCTTTAAAGCTGGGGGTTTTTTATATATACCTTGTTTAAGTCTTGTAGTATAAGTTCCCTGAACTGAAGTTATAAAGAAAAAAATCTAAGACATCATAGTTCCTTTTTATTAATAGCTATTAGCCTATTATGTTTCTATACTCTAATATTGATTTCATCTTAGAAGGATCTTTTTAGGCTTTCTTTAAGTTTTTATTATCTATAAAAGTTACCTTAGGCTTAAATGTATACTTAATATTAATTACTAATGGCTTTTAAGGTATCTAGTGTGTAAAGTTTATTGATTCTATTTCACATTATCTTTTTAGCTTAGATAAGCTTCATAATAAGATAATAGTTTAATCATTTAAACTACTAAACTGTAGTCTAGTTAAGATAACTTTTTTTTCCAGGTTTACTATAAGATAGCCATTATCTTATGGCCTAGTAGCTATAAGTGTTATTCTGCTTATTTCTTTTGTTGTTAATAAATATAACAGTTATTATTAAAGTGGAGAGTTTAGTGCTATTATTTATAAGAGGTCTCTTTTTATGTTCTTAGTTTTTTTAGTCCCTTAAGGTATAGGTCTATTTTGAAGTTACTTTAGTTATTTTTAATCTTTAGCTATATATCTAGGTTTGTTATAGTCATAGCACTTAAATTCATCAAGGTTCTAATTACTCATATATAGTTTTTCATTAATAGTATTAATACTTATTAGTTATATATAGTATCTAACGTATTTAATAAGCAAGTACACCAGACAGGCGAGTACGCTGCTAAGACGGCTAGACGTAAGTATTTTACTGTTTCCCTTTATTTCTCTATTAAAAATGATACAATCTACTAGTAAAGAAGCATAGGTATAGCTAGCTATCTAAGCTTTTAAAGAAGACCTAAAACTTGGTATCCATATTTTAGCAAAGATACATAATGTTAGTTACAACACTTTAACGTATTAACTAAACAGCATACTATTATAACATAACACTAAACTAAACTTATAAAATTTAATACTACTTAGTTAAAGAAAAAACCTAATTAAGTATATTCTTAAACTAAATGCTTAACTGTTTTCTTCTTAGCTTAGTAGTGTTAAGAAACTAGCTAATTGAATATTTACTAATTATAACGCGTCTCTAGTTAAAAAGCGATAACCGTTAAACTTTGTTAAATGATAAGTATAGCTTCAAGTATTTTCTTGAATAAGTATAATTATAAAAAAGCTTAATATACAGATCTAAAGGTTATTTGTAATTAATTTAACCTTATAAAGCATAACTGCAAAATATAATATTAACGTGTTTAATGTCTATAACTTTAATAAAACTAGCTTTATAATAGGCCAAGTTAAATCTAAAATAACTAGTTATAATAAGTACTAAAAAGCGTTTAAATGTAAAAATAGTATAGCCTAGAAACAAAAAATAAGTTATAGTTATTTAGGCTATTAGTTTATAAGGCTGTAGTATTCTTGTAAGACTAATAGAAATAAGGTAATAAAGAGGTAGATAGTAGGTTAAAAGGTGGCTTTATTAATTATTGCTTAGATTTCTGTAATAACTAAAACTTGCTCTTAGGTAGGAAAAAAGGGCTTCCTTATATAATAAAATCCTTTTAGACGCAAGGGATACTCTAATAGGGAATCTACCCTTAGTTTAACTAGAAACTATCCTAAAATCGGTATTTAGGTAGTCCGGTTTTATTATAACCTTATTATACGGATATTTAGTATCCGGTTTTATTTTAACCTTTGCTTTTACGGATATCTTAGATCCGGTTTTATCCTTTAACCTTATTTAACAGATACCTTCTTTTTAGGTATTTTAAAGGGTTTTTAGGTCTTTTTAGACCTTTTAGGTATTACCTATTATAGTAATACTAGCTATTAAAGTAATATTACATATTTAGGTTAATTATATATTAATAATAAGTATTTATTTTCTTTTATATCTTATAATTCTGCTATATATTACTGTTATAGGCTAATATTATCTTCTATCCCAGTATATAGAATTACGTCTTTTATATGACTAGGTTATTATAACGTCAAAAAATAAATAAATAATAAACAAAAAAGGCTTAGATTAAGTTTCGTGCTTTAGTTATCATATAAAACTATGTTTAAAAGGCTAATATTGTGTCTTTACTATTGATGAGTATACAAGCTACTATTCAATAGACTTCAAGTTCTATTGCAAAGAAAATAATACTATTACGTTTTATATGTTACCTTACTTATCATACCTGTTCTAGCCCTTAGAAATTAAGTGTTTTAGGCCTCTTAAAAAGTAATATATAGTCAGGAAAAAAAACAAGGTATAATAAGGTAACACCTACCTTACAAAAAAAGGCTTATTCTTAGCGTTTTATAAGGCCTTTACATAATCTCTTGTAGAAAAATATATATATATAGGACTTAGGATTACTCTTTCTATTTCTGTTACCTTAGGCTTTTAGAATACTAGATAATCTAATTAAGGAAACTTCTTAGTTAAATCTTATTAAAAACAAGATTTTGAATTAATAAAGATCTTAAATTAATAAAATAGCTCTTTAACATGTCTTGATAATAGTATTAACTACATTTTTAAAGGGGCATCAAAAGTTATATATTAGTATACTTTAGTAGTAGCTAAGAATAAGGTTCTTTGAAAAGAAAATAACCCACTTAATTAACGTCAAAGAGCTAAGAAAACACGTCTTTAATAAAAACGAAGTTCAACTATAGCTAAGAGATAATAATACAAGATTACCTATAATTTATACTAATCTAATATATAGTCTTCCTTAGTTCTTTTATTCTAAACCTAGCGTATGCTATTAGCCTATATACTTCAATATATGATTACTCTATTAGTTATACTAAGGATTTAGTTTAAGCTACACTAGTCACTAACCGGATTTAGGTTACAACACTATGTAGTAAGAGTTTACGGCATAAACTGTACTAGGTAGCTACTTATAAGATATAAAAGAAAATAAATACTTATTATTAGAATATAATTAACCTAAATAGGTAATACTATTATAATAAGTAATGTTACCTTAATAGGTAATACTTAAAAGGTCTAAAAAGACCTAAAATCTCTTAAAAGACCTAAAAAGACGGTATTTATTAAATAAGGTTAAAAGATAAAACCGGATACTAAATATCCGTATAATAAGGTTAAAATAAAACCGGACTACCTAAATACCGGTTTTAGGATAGTTTCTAGTTAAACTAAGTATAAATTCCTTATTAAAGTATTTCTTGCGTCTAAAGGAATTTTATTATATAAGGAAGCCCTTTTTCCTACCTGAGGGAAAGATTTTATTATCAAGCAATCTAAGCAACTATTAATAAAGCCACCTTTTAACCTACTATCTACCTCTTTATTACCCTATTTCTGTTAGT